>WSYH01013197.1:0-17499 GCA_036426205.1 Ascaphus truei
CAGTGTCAGATATAACATGAAATAGGGTATCAGTGTCAGATATAACACGAAATAGGGTATTAGTGTCAGATATAACATTAAATAGGGTATCAGTGTCAGATATAACATGAAATAGGGTATCAGTGTCAGATACAGTCTACTGAGAATGCGTTAAAGATTTCTTTAGCATGCTCCTTTTCTCACTTTGCTCTGTTGTTGCTGCTGGGCACTATATACACTATATACAGTATAAACACCCTATTCTGACTTATAGAATTGATATTTGTTTGTTGCATATGTGCCTTGCCGTATGTTGATTATATATACAATGTACCATACACTATATATTTTTCACTTGGATTGTCAGCTCTTTCACCCATTTTTTTCTTGCTTCCTTTTCCTCTTTTTTGCACTGTTTGTTTCTGGTCTTTGTGGGAGCGCCACCCCCACAATCTTTACTGATCATCTAATCTTGGACTCAGCTGGATAAGTACATAGTGGGACAGCTGCACCTTATATTGACAGACCACACACCCTCATTATGCCCATTATACCCCCCTCAGCCATTCCCACTCCCTCCACCCACTTGTATGTATGAATGTACTGTATGTATGTCTTTATTTATATATTGCGCAGAGTACACTCAGAACTTTACAAAAGAGACAAAAAACAGCACAGGGAATTATATTGCAATAAATGCAAGAAAGTTAGACAACAAGAAAGGAAATCTCTGCCCCGGAAAGCTTGCAATCTAATTGGTAAAAGGCTTACAGAGAAAGCAGGGGAGGAACTAAGTGAAGTTTTTGGCTGATTATTATTAATCTATTAAGGATTGATCAATTTAAATAGATTTCACTTCCATATTCTCTCACAAGAGTATTCTTACACTATTTTTATTACTTGAATTTAGTAGTGCAGGTGCACAATTTGTAACTTGGAAAGAGTGGTGAGTGATTGTTTGGCTAGTACAGCTGGATCTGACATTTCATACCCTGCTATTGCTGATACATACCACTAGGTGTCCCTATGTACCCACTCTGAATACATTGTTCTGTATACTATTTTCTGTCGCACGTTGCAATGGCCAATGATACATAGCTCCCAGTAATAACGTTACATACCTGATAATATATTATCATAAATACATTTTCAGTCAAACTGATCTTTTATAATTTGTTCCTTCGATTTTGCAATCACGATGAATAATGTTTCAGGTTGCTGATGTCTACTTAAAAGAAATTTGAGAAGATGCAAAAATCATGCCAATCTGAGAATTTAATCAAACCAGGACTGCATTTCTTACTAATATATCAGAAAGATAATTAAAGTGGGAAATTAAGAAACAATGCATTTGAGAAATGTCACAGTTACTGACTGTGAAAGCTATAGGAATAGTTAAAAAAAAAAAAAAAAAGCCTATTATATAACCTGTGCATAATTAATCTACAGAAAGGAGAGGAAATGTATTTAATGACATGGTTTTTCTTCACAGTTTCTGGGTGCAGTCATACTAAATCTATAGTGGAATGTAATTCTTTATTCAATTTAAAAATGTACAAGAAATGTTCATTCTCTACTTTAAAAGTGCGCCTGGTTTTGCCTTAACTACAGACTCTTTAAGATCATTACACTTACTTTACTCTTTCCGTGATTAATTCTTTTTGTATTGTCTTTCCCTCTCAGGTGAAGATCAGATGTCGGTTATTGGTAAACAATCAGTCTGCAAACTTTGTAATAATATTCTGAGCAGTGTATTTCAACACAAATGATACAGGTGTTTATATAGACGTGCAGTTCAGTATTACCTATCGCACAATAACATCCATTCTACTTCAGCCTGATGTCCTTATTTATTAAGCAGATAATACAGATAGCACAACATTTCTGGACTCTAAGACCCTTCGTCAGGTGCAAATTGGAATAGTATGTACCTCAAATCATATTGCAGGGTATTAGTATTCTTCTAATGTTCTTAGATGTACAGATACCACACATTAGACTTTTACTCAGAAAATTCTGCTTTTTACTTTTAAAAGTAATTTGATATTATTCTCTAATAAAGCCCCAACTTAGCACTTGTAGAACATAGGAACATTACACCAGCCTGAGGATTATTGAATTATAATACCCATGCTGATAAGATTCATTGTTTGTCCTGGTTCTTTCCGGTGATTTTGTAGATTATGTATTTGTGTTAAGTATGTACCTATTTTTCAATACTCTCATGTTCAAATACTCACTTTAGTTTCTTAATTTGACACTATAGAATGGATGACTTGATTCTATAATACTGTACAAAAGATACAGGAAAATCCAATCTTACAATATAATATTTGGCATATGAGACCTGAATCATTATGATGCACGTAAACCCTGTGACCTTCCAGGGTGCATTTAAGAAGAAAGGGTTAATGAATAACAACAAAAATAATTCAGGCTGCATATGCACTGCTTTTGGACATCTGAAACACTCTAACTCTTGTGCTTTGCCAAGTTTATTAGACAGAATGGCACCACAATAGCAATATACCAATGCCATAGTAATTATTCTATTCCACTTAACTGCTACTTGGCAATGTTTAGAAAACAACAAGTTAGTACTTATGTTAACCAGGTACATTATGATGTGAATTATCACAGGTCATGGTTGAACATATTTCTTCTGATAATTCTGCCAAAGTAACTCTGAGGACAAGTGCTTTACCTGTAGCTTCTAATTTACTGCTAGTTGATTTATTCTTTGAGGTTAGATTACCTGCATATTGGTGTGATATATATTTGTCGGTGCACAAAAAAGGATGTTTCTAAATAAGTAACACCAATCAGGACATTTAAAAAAAAATATACACAACATGTTTCTTCCAGCGAATAAATAATTCCTCTTGTTTGTATTAATTCACATTCCTACAAACTGGATAATTTTATTGATAAACCTGGTTTTGCCTCAGTGCAACACAGGTGTACACCTTTGAGATCTTAAACCTACAGTAAAGTGCTATCACCACAGGACTTTTTGTCCATCAATGAAACTAAATAATATGTCCTTTATGACACTGCAGAAATCGAACACAAAAAGCAGACATGAGTGCTACTGACATTTAGGATTCCTTGGCTACCTATCTGATCAGTCAACCTTAGAACCACTTGCTTTTGAAAGACTAGTACATGCTCCACATACTAATTATGATCTTGATGCAACCACTGATGTACTATGTATTGATTGCTTAGCCGTAATGATGGACGTGAGCAGCTTTTCAACAGACAAGTCCCACATCCCAACTTCCATGAGTGGGACTGTAAATTATCCTGACTGTGTTCACATGCGAACCACGTTATTCCAAAATAAAGACTTAATTTTTCATTCTCAAGCATAGAATATGGACGTACATTTTCTGAACCAAATATTTTGATGCAACAGTGAAGCAGCTTATAGAAAATGATCACTTCTCAGAGGGAAGAAATGGTCATAAATATTCCATTTACATCTGGTTTTGTGAAATATTTATGGTGCTTCACTTTGTCTGCAAAGGGATATATTTGAAACATTAATAATTTTGACATGCCTTTCTGAATAATTGTTTTCTCAAAGGTATTTGCACCATCGTTACTCTGAGATATCATTGGCAATAAACATCATTATGAAACAATATGGAAAAAAAAAAAAAAAAAAACCTTCATAACAAAATACGACTAATTTCCTGGTATTAAAAAAAAACAAGCAGAACCTAGAATGCTAAATCATACTTTTTTGTACAAATGCCCCTAATTTTGCCTTTCTTATCCTTATTCTTTCTTTTTACTTCATTGCAAAATTGATTTTTTTACCTGTTCTATTATTCAGCCTTTCTCACTTCAACTCTACAACTCTGTGGCTTTCTTTCCTCCTTTAGGTATAAGATCCTCCAAAATAATCTTTAATGGAAACACCAGTTGCTGTATAGTCCATCATCTGTCATTGTGATTTTTGCAGAATGCATTTCGTGCCTAAAATTTCATAGCTCTAAAACACACCTTCAGTTATAAAACAACCATTAAGATGTGGAAAGTGCTATGTGGCTGAGTGTTTAACTTTATTTTAATTCCAAAATATGTTGGTAAAGTTTCACCGATCAGTCTCAAAAAGGGCAATCCACCTTTTCCCCCAACATTTTTCTATCACTGACAATTTGAGTGATGTAATAATAATTTGAGCCAAAAAATGTAATCTGTGGTTTGCGGATGAGGAGGAAGAGCTGAGGAGTATATAAATAGAGGTGCAGCCTTAAACTAAAGCCATATGTTGCAGGGTTTAGCTGTGTGCTGGATAAACTGTGTGCTGCTGCTGTACAGCTTAAAAAGAGGGAACATATTTACTTAATAATAGTTTTTGCATTATTAACCTGCTGTGATTGAATGGAATTTCAGTGATGTGAGTTCTGGGCTCTTGCCCTTATGTTGCATATGCTACGATTAATGTAGTATGTCAACGTGATTATATAGCAGCAGTTATTATTATTATTATTATTAATATTACTGTGAAAAATAATCACAAGAATAATTATTAAGGTTCTATACCAGTTTAATAATAGCTCTGACAATTTTTGGCAAGGACAGTGAGGGATAATATATCCAGTTCTGTACTGCAGCTTTATTTTCTATCATTCTCTACTTGCACACTATTGGCGAGCGACAGAGGGTGCTGCTTTAATGCTTAGTTACACTAATAAAAAATCACTCTAAAAAAGGGTAAAAAAGTATACGTTATTTACATAAGAAAAGTGGGACATAGCTAAACCATTAAACAACAACCAAGCAGGCATTAATAACTAATAAACTGTGAATGACCAGACTTTTAGTAAAGTGTGCTCTGCCTCTGGGCCTCATGTAGGACATGTAACTGTGATTGTAGTATATTAACTAGAATATACAGCAGCAGTTATTATTAGTATTAATATTGCTGGGAAAAATAATCTCAAGAATACTTATTAAACTTCCAGAATAGTTTAATTAAACTCTGACAAGGTTATAGGTGGGTCACCTGTGACGTGCAGGCCCTTTATACAAATATTCCTCATGATAAGGTACTAGTCAATTAGGAGGTTTATAATTAAAGATCCTTCTCCACATCCAACTGTGTTTTAATCTTGGTCTGTATTAAATGTATTCTTTCTCAGAAATATTTTCTTTTAATCTCACAATTTTGTCTCCAAATTTGCGGCACCGTGATGGTAACACGCTTTTCCCCAAGCTATGCCAATTTGCACATGGGTGCTTGGGAAAAGCTATGTATTATACCTGGCATGGCAATCCTTTTTCTGATAGAATTGCTATTTGGCGACAATATATAGAAGACATTTTGTTTATATGGGATGGTGATAATGATTCTTTGAACGAATTCCTGATTTATTTGAATAATAATAATGAAAATTAAACCCTCACAGTAATAGTTAAACAACTGATTTCTTAGATCTCCAGTTAGAGGCTCAAATAGGGGGCCCAGTGGTTACAAGAACCTTTTTAAAGAAAGTTGATACAAATATTTAACTCCTAGCCTCAAGTAATCACAACAAAACTTGGATACAGAGTATCCCTCTTGGTTAATTTATGCAAAACAAGAGGAACTGAGGTTGCACATCTGAATTTGAATTATAGTCCCAGAGTTTGTTTAAATAAATTCCTCTAAAGAGGTTATCATACCCTGACTCTAAATTAAACTTCTGAAACGAAAATGGATAATGTCTGGAAGCATAATATTAAGAATGTTAATAAAACGGTCAGTTGTACTGAAAAAAACAAGGACCACCTCCACCATTATCACTAACACCATTGTCAGCTTCTGCTGTGCCTGAGGCTGTTTCTGCTGCCAATGCCAATAACAAGCCCACTATTCAGTCATTTTCAAAAGCCTGGTCCTTCTTGTCACAGTCCAAAAAAATCAATTAGTGCCAAACAAGTTCTGGCATTGATCTTACTAGACTCTGAAGATCTGTTAAAGCAGTCAGATGTTGAAGAGGGAGAGAGTCATCACAAATTAAATCACAGGGACTTAATGACTTTGAGTAGCAGGGGGGTGTACTTGGTGATTAATCTGTTCAAATATCATTTGTTATGAATGAGGATTCTTGTGATGATGATAAGGATATTGCTGATGCTGTTAGACTATGATTTAAGTGGTGGTAGTGGTGGTGCTACTGACATGAATAATGATGGTGAATATGATGTTTCAGATAAAAGTGATGATACTGTGATCGTTCTTAAAGATTGTGAAAATGCCGATTCAATTACAAATAAAGCAATCAATACAATTGATGATAATAATAATAACAACAACAACCCGGTATATTCATTATTTAATAAACAATCAATACATTTTATGAGTTGCTAGGTTTTGGTGTTGTCAGAATTTTTGAAGTTTTTGCTTGGAGTAATAAAATTACAGGCCTTGCATTTATGGCACTTTTAAAAACCTTTAGTTTGTTTCCGTAGCCAGGTGTAAGAAGGCGTTTGGCTGGAGAAATGACTGTGGACCAGTAAATCCCTAAGACTTCTAGATCTTCTCCACATGATACTGGGATGATTAGTTATTGTTTTTTAGATCGTCATCATTAAGAAGTATTTGCCAGTGTTTGTTCATAATGTCTTTAATGTAATTTGAATGTCTGTTAAAGGTTGCTATTCACCTGATATGTTTATCAAGATTTTCCAGTATTTTATTGTCAAATAAAGATTGGGGAGGGGTTTTAAGAACTCTGTTCTAGGCCTTTTTAACCGGAGTGGATGAATAACTTCTCTCAAAAAATTACTCTTCATAATATTTTTTGAATTCCGCAAAATCCACAAAATCCGTGCAGTTGCTACATACTTGCAGAAGTGGCCTGTTGGTATTCCCTGTATTAGGGGTTGTGGGTGGTGTCTGGCCTCCCTATGATAGCCGTTTGTGACAGTGGGTTTTCAATATGTTATAGTTTCAAGGTGTCCGTCTGGTAGTTTGGAAATAGTTAAATCGAGAAAATGAATGGATGTGTCACTGATCTCTGTTGTTATCTTTAGTTTATCGTTCTTTCAATTTAGAACCTGGGTAAAGCAATAAGTTCTCTTCTGTTTCTCCCCCCATGAAAACCAAAGTATCATCGATATAGCGGATCCAAATGTCTGTGTTGCATATATTGTTCCATGGATTCTGAGAATATGCTTATTTCTTCCTACCAGCCTAGATAAAGATTGATGTAGGGGGAAGAGCAAGTTGTGCCCATGTCTGTCCCTTGGATCTGGTGATAGATATTTTTTATTAAATAGAAAGTAATTATGTTTTAGAATGAAGGTGAGAAGTTTGCAAATAAATTAATTGAGTTTATTGTACTGTAGACTTCTAGATGACAGAAAATGTTTAACTGCTAGCATTTCAATTTCATGTTGGATAGTAGATTACAGGGATTCTACATCAAAGCTGACTAATAGTGTAGTCTCATCAATAGTGATACCTGTAACGCGTTGCTCACCACAAACAATGCGTGACCGCGGTGCTGAGGTAGGGAATTGAGAAACGCCAACCCACAGCCACGCGGGCGTGCCTAGGATGTAGATTAGTCTTGCAAGCTGGTTAAGATGTATGGAAGATAGAGTAAAGTTATACTTTGCCAAGGTCAGGATTGGAGAGTAGCGGATCGTTGGGGTACTTTGCCAAGGTCAGGATTGGAGAGTAGCGGATCGTTGGGGTACTTTGCCAAGGTTTGGGTTGTAGAGAGCAGGATGGTCGTACATAGCCAGGTCAGAATTGGAGAGATGAGTCCAGTGAACAAAGCAGGGTCAGGCAACAGGGAGATCAGGAACAAGGTAGACAAGGCACAAGGCAGAAACAGGAACTGAATGCAGCAAGGCACAGGAACTGAATGCAGCAAGGCACGGCGTCACACAAGGAAATGCTCAGCAATGAATGACTGAACTGAGCAGGTATTTAAGGAACTTCCCTCCAATGGGAAGTGGGGCGGAACCAGAGAGAACGTGCTGATAGGCTGCTGGGTCGCGCAGGTGCGCTCTATTGTGCATATGCATGGTGTCGGACTGAGAACAGTCCAAGAGATCCGGTGCTCTAAAAAATGTATATTGCAGGTGTGTAGCTATGAAAACGCTGTATAATAATGTATCTGGGTCCAGTACATAGAACTCTGTGTTCGTATACCTATGAGTATATGCCACTTCAATAGTATGAAAGTCAAATAGTCACGTTGTATGAGTGAATATGTGGCTTGATAAACAACTGGCTGCCGCATGCAGCACAATCACGTCGTAGTTCATTACTCACGAATACTGGACCAGTAGTGAAGTTGTTGGCAAGATCCCCAGCATACACCGACCACCACCAATGCCTTTTCAGCAGCTCCTGGTGGTATGTAGCGCGGCGTCAGGCAGAGGGGGAGCCCACCGAGCAGGGGTCTGAGGACTCCTGGTGGTATGTAGCGCGGCGTCAGACAGAGGGGGAACCCCCGAGCAGGAGCCCAGCCGCTCCTGATGGTACGTAGCGCGGCGTCAGGCGAATGGGGGAACCCCCGAGCAGAAGTCCATCAGCTCCAACGAGGGCACAATCCTCTATGATGGGCGAAGTAGTGGAGAGACCCCCAGGTGCACCAACACGCCGCCGTGAGCGTGGCCACAAAGTGGCTTCTTGATAATTGTATTGCCGCCTGTTTCACCAGCCCAATGAACCGGTGTGTTCCATAGAACCAGGGAGGAGGTGTCGGCAAATATGCAGATGGGGTCTTTAAGCAGCGTTTTCAAAGTAGCGTGCATCCAGGTGAAAAGCAATAATCTAGATCAACGGGAATACCGGAGCACAGCTCACCAGTGCAAAGTAGGACACACAGGTTTTTCTTTCAATGATTTATTGATTTAAAAACATAAGGCAGAAGTCCTAGAGACGCTCTGACATGTTTCACGCACAGGGTGCTTTCTCAAAGAGTAGTCTGTTAGGACACACAACAACCTGTTATAAAGGACATCCCCCAATTCAATCAGGTGAAAAATTAACTCTCATCACATTCAAAAGTGGAGAGTGTGGAACAGCTGACTGGAGTCTTTTACACAGCGCCTGAACCCAGAGTGGTTAAATTGCTTTTGTTTATCCTGGAGCATGTGAGTGTGTTGGAGCCTCCTTGCTCGAATATATTTTATAATTAAACTGTGTTGCACTATTTTTCTTTCTTTTTTTCTTTACATATGCTGCCCATTTGGGATTCCTTGTGTTTTTTCCACCTTGGAGAGGAAGTCTTGCGCTTCGTGTCCTCCCCCAGAAAAATGAACTCTGTCCACCAATCCTCTGTGGACTATACAGATTGATAGATATAATCACAATCAACTGGGATGCAAATCCTTAAGAACAGGCATAAATGAGCTAAAATGTTAACTTATAGTAAGAATACTGTACAAGCAGTTAAAAAATTAATTTAATACTATACTAATAAATAAACATGAAATAACATACAACCCTATGTCTAAAAACCAAATGAATAAATCAGATAATCAAAATACCAAGACCTAATGAATATTAGTAGATATTATACATGTAAATTACATAGAATGACTACATCTGAAATAACAATATAGATTGTGTATGATAACCCCGGGGTCAACTTGTGAAAAGGAACTCCGCAATAGATGTGCAATATGAGATGTTAATCTATCAAGAAATGTTTGAGTTCCCATTCGACATTTAACCCTTTGGGGCACAAGGTATCCATGGTAAATACCCAATACATCTCTCTCTTGTTGAGGGAATTTAATCTATCGCCCCCTCTAACCCATGAAGCTACATGTTCGATACCAGAAAACTGTCCTTCCTAACAGACTACTCTTTGAGAAAGCGCCCTGTGCGTGAAACATGTCAGAGCGTCTCTAGGACTTCTGCCTTATGTTTTTAAATCAATAAATCGTTGAAAGAAAAACCTTTGTGTCCTACTTTGCACTGGTGAGCTGTGCTCCGGTCTTCCCATCGCTCTATTGTGCAGCCTGATTCCGTCTGGGGGCGGAGCTACAACCCACGCGCGTCACCGACGTCAAGGGATGGCAATCCGATCGCGCACCTCGCATGCCCATTATCTGAACGGGAACGAAGCCTGGAGGCGGGTCCAAGGGAAGCCCATCTTACACGCGTCACTGACGTCAAGGGGAGGCGACTCGATTGCGCGCCACTCGCGCACCGCGCATGTCCATCTAAGGAGCGGGAGCGGAGGCTGTGTATGGATCTGGGAGGGCATGCTGACTGCGCGTGGCGCGCATGCAGTGGAACCACCGCGGGAACGCAATACGAGTGCCAGATGTAGAAGGCTGACTAGGTGCGTTCTGGCCAGCAGGATGGCGAATCCTCACAATACCGTCTATACATCTTAGAACATCCCTGATGTCTTTGCGAGTAGAGAGGTAACAAAACCTCTAAGGACTTTATCAATATAGCCACTGGCCTTCTCAGAGAGGCTACCATTACTAGACACAAAGGGTCTTCCCTGTGATTTTAGAGGGTTTTTGTGTATCTTAGGGATACTATAGAGCGTTGCTAATGTTGGATTTTTAACACTCAAAGTCCTGTTCTTGTTCAGATATTACTTTATTGTCAAGTTCTTGTTTGAGTATGGCATTTAGAAAGAAAACAAAGGAAATTTCAATGGGATCTCGGAGACTATAAAAAGGGAAAAAATATAATCATAACACACGTGCAAACAGAACTCTGCATCAAAGTCAGTCATTCACAGACTGCGTGGCCTCTGATTCTGAACCAGGGATCATAATGTCAATGTTCCAAATTGACAAACGGGGTTCAGTTGATAATAAGTAGTTTATTTCAATACATAGTATAGTATGATCATATTCATTCAAAAGTCTACAAGACTCTCTCTGCCAGGGAGTGTCCAGGAAGCCTCTTTATACATTATTGGTTCCTTTGTCTAAAACAGTTACTAGGCAGATTATACTAACCACTCCTTAATTCTTAAACCAATCATTTTACAGCTCATTAAACCTGGTTAGAACTGGCCTCTAAACAGCTATGAATAGGTACCTGGTACCAACTCTCACTAGGAATATGGGCGTTACTTTAGGCACAGTCGTAAATCAACTTAGAAGCAAAATCTCCCATTTTCACACCACATACACATTCCTTCACACAAAATGGATACTGAAAACAACAGATCACAAAATGGAAACTGAGCATCACTTTCAATCCTTCTCCAGAGACCCCCTCAGTCCATTTCAATAATATATCAACAGTATCTTCATTTTAGCAATATTACTTCGGCAATAAATAGGCAACACTATAGGAACAAAAACTTCCATTCAAAGCACCTCATAGATTTCCTTGCACAATCACAGACACCTTTTTTAGATCAGGGGCATCAGTCGATTATCAATTACGAGGAAGTTATAAGACCAGAATGTGTCTGCTATATCGATGATATTTTGGTTTTCTGGAAGGGAAGCAAAAGAGAATTTACTGCCTTAACACAGATACTAAATTCAAACAACCAGTGACACATCCATTAATTTTCTCGACTTAATGATCACCAAACTGCCAGGCGGATGCCATAGAACTATAACTTACAGGAAACCTATTGCTATAAACGGCTATCTCAGGGCGGGCAGTCACCAACCACAACCCCTAATCTGGGGGATACCAACAGGCCATTGTTTTGTCCTCCAATCACCGGAAGTCCGGGAGCGCCGCAGGAGTTCTGGACACATCTTTAGTTCTATATGCCACTACTTTTATGATTTATGTAAGTGTAGCCAGGTATCCTCCGTTCTCCCCGCGCTACTGTTTCACCCCCTACTTACCCTCAGTATGTTTATGCAGGGCAAAGGAGTCATCGGTGGTTCTCACCCCAGGGCGCCGCCATGTTAGGCGTGCACGAGCGCAGAGTCGTGCATGTGCAGAAGCGGCGAGGGCCTGGAAGAGCCATGGAAGATTGCGCATGATGGAACACATACACGCATCTCACGGACAGGAACTGACGGACAGCAGGCAGGCAGTGATAGCGGCAATGGCAACTACGCGTTTCGCACGAATTCAGCTTCCTCAGGAATCCCCTTTGTTTCATCTGAGAATACCATATCATTGAGGACCAGTGACCAGATCCCCAGACTTGATCTGATCAACCCACATTTCATCCCAACATCATCTTACCAAACAGAGTTTTTTGACAATAGATCAACTCTAGCAATTTAACCCCAGATTTATCCTATCTACATTATTTTGTGTTTTTATGTTTTAATTTTTGGTGACATCTGCGCTCCCCTTTGTTCCCCGCCTAAAGGTTGCTATACACCTGATTCAAGATTTTTCTGTATTTTAGTGTCAAGTAAAGATTGGTGAGGGGTTTTAAGAGCTCTATTATTGGCCTTTTCAATCTGAGTGGAGGAATAAACACACAATCCCAGTAATCACTAACCCCATCAATGCTATATCCAATGTGACAAAAGCTAAACACACAAGAGTCAAGATAAATGCAACTTGGGATACCCCAACTCTATGGGAACAAGAGCAACAAACAGGAATAGTGGTGGGTGCTGCAAGCAGAAAAAAACCTAGTCAGGGTAACTGCATGTAGAACAGAAGGTGTTTGTACACCGAAACGTTGGATGGTTTGTGACTGTAATCAGTCAATTAAATGAACTTTTTTATAAATTATTGCATTTCTTTTGGTGTGCTCAGCTTCCCTTCTGTTCTATATCTAATGTGACAAAATACATAGTTAAATACTTAAATGTTAGTATTTTAATGAAGGGTAATTTAGTTAAACCCTTTGGTCAAAGCGTTATAAGCCTGCAGCCACTTCACAGCATGACCACTGTGCAGGTCCTAACACTACCTGTGAAAATTACCAGAGAGACTACAACACCCATGATGCTTAGGGAGGAAGCTGGGGGGAGGACACAGAGCGCAAAGAACTTCCTCTCCAAAGTGGAAATAACACAGGGAATCACAAATAGGCAGCATATGTAAAGAGAAAAGAAAAAGAAAATAGTGCAACACAGTTTAATTATAACATATAGGTGAGCATGGAGGCTCCAACACACTCACATGCTCCAAGAAATTTAAAAGCAGTTTAACTGTTTAACCACTCAGGGTTCAGACGCTGTGTACAGGACTCCAAACAGCTGTTCCTCGCTCTCCACTTCCGCACCAGATCAGCGTCTGACGTCACGAACCAGCCTTCTCACTCTCCTACAGCTACGGGAGGACCCTCTGGCTCCGTCGAAAATCAGCACAGCGGAAGATATCCAAACACCAGAGCGTTGAGGTAAAGTAGCTTGCAGCACAGCAAAGAGTCCGTCACAGACTAACACAAGGTCCTTGCGCATGTAGAACCCTACGTGTTTCATCCAAGGTCTGGACTTCTTCAGGGGACAGGAAGTTGGAAGACAAGACCTGGACACTGAAGGGGCAGGTAGAGTCCATGGAGCAGTGCTCCAGGGACTAGGCCAGAGGTATACCTCCTCAGTGCCCAGTTAGTCCCCAATCCTGCAGGGAGCAGCGCATCGCGCCGTGGGATCACGTTGCGGAGCTGTTTATCGTCCAAGGATTATCCTGGTTAGAACAGTAACCAGGGAGGTAGTATAAGTGCACCAATGGGCCCCAACACAGGGAAGCGCTATCCCTCACATTCACATTAACTTTATAGCTGGTGGACACTCCGAGGTTAAGTGCCCTGGCACATTAGTACACCAAGGACAAAAGGGTGCGAGAGTTGATGGACATGTGGGTTGAAGGGATGGTATGCATTCAGGGGATGCAAGGTTATTCATATGTTGTTATAATGTATTATTGTTATTATGCAAATGAGTTTCATGGAAGTTACCGTACATGCTCAGTAAATACTGTTTATTCCCATTATGGCTGTTCTGGTGAGGGCACACTCCCACGACATTGGGATCCCTCATCAGTGGAGGTGCTGCACCGTGTGTAAGTATACCCCAGGCTCCCAGTGGCGGAGGTTCAGACCTCTTGTTAGCCTCACAGGTGACAGCAGCATCAGTAGTTATATTACCCCAGGGGTACACCCGCTACATAAGTGTTTATTTATACTTCTTGTTATAAATTAAGGATTTCATATGGATCGCACTATGGTATGTCCCTTTGTTCCATCTGAGAATACCATATCATTGAGGACCAGTGACCAGCCCACCCAGACCTGATCTGATCAACCCACATTTCATCCCAACACCTACCAAACAGAGTTTTTGGAACTGCTTTATTCGAATGATGAAATGCGAGTTTCCATCTCATTGATCATCTCTAGCAGTTTAACCCCAGATTCCAGACTACCTGCACTATTTTGTGGTATGTTTTTTTTTTTGGTGACATCTGCGCTCCCCAACGTCACCGCCTAACATTTCACAGAGGAGGGTCTTGGACCGTCCTCCAAAGGGTTTTGAAGCTACATTTTTCTCACCTTTATTATCACTGAGCACGTATTTAGTGTTTTATGAGCACTAGGAGAAAGGGTAGAACGGGGACTGATCACAGCAAAACAAAAATAGGGCTGGAGGCTTGAATCCAAAACCAAAAATAATGTATTAATTGCGCATAACAGCAGCAGTAAAAAAGTAAGTGCTGTGATCAGTCCCCGTTCCACCCGCTCCGATCTACTTCCGGACTGAAGCACGCCACGCCGAGACTCCAGACAACGCCATTATCGTGAGTGTTTATTCCTCATTTGAACTCACCTGACAACGAGGGCATCACTGCATTGCTCCAGCCGCCCATACCGCCGGGTTGGCATCTGTGTACTAACGGGGTGAGTGTGGTTTCTATCATTGCTGACCCCCACCTGCACAGCTAAGATCCCCGATGTCGGGTTACTATGGGGCTACATGGTAAGCAAGACTTCATGTTACTATATACATATATTGTGCACTGCTGATTATTGTGTTCATGGCATACATTGTCTCGGAACAGCTATTGACATTGTGACTCTGTGTTGTTACACCTGTAGCACCAGTTAGGTGAAGTTTTTTTTACTTCTCCTAGTCCTACTATTTTATGAGCACTACTAGTTTACTATCATGAATATTATATTGTGTGTTTATCACATTTAAATATATTTATATATACTTCTCATTAGGAGCGCCTTTATTTTCACGTTTTCTTTACTTCGTATAGCAACCTTTAATAGACAGTCAAATTACATTAAAGAAATTATGAACAAACACTGGCATAAACTTCTTAATGATGATGATCTAAAAAAAATACTTAATAACCATCCCAATATCATGTGGATGGCAAGACAGATTTTCTCCTGTGGTCCACAGCCATTTCTCCACTCAAAAAAGAGAAAAAATATGTCTTAGACTCATTGACTAGAACGGTTGCCTAAGGTTCTACTTTTTCACACATTTTCAAGTATCCTTTTCAAATAACATCAACATACAGTAAAAGCGTAGGTGAGAACGTGTAGTGTATGCAGCTCGTGTCAGTCCAGTTTCTACTTTGGCAATTGACAGCAAGGTTGATTGTGACTTTGCTGAGCAAAAGTCAGGAGGAGGATCCTGCTGAATGACAGATCTCAATCTCCCTGAGTGAAAATCGCAAAAGATTTTGAGAATCAAACTGCTCGACATTCACACATTTCTGCTCTCAATTACAAATCTATCCTTTTTTTTCTCATCTGCAAAGCATCAAGTTACAGTTTATTATTACATTATTAACTAACTTCTCTTCCATCTAGCTACTTTTTTAACTTGCACTTTACAAGTTTTGGAATTACATTTTAAATACTTAATTATTTTTGTAAGGTGTCTATAGAGAAAATACAGGCAGATCTTCCTTTGGGGGCGACCTTTAAGAAAATGTCATGGTCTTTATATTGCATAATATATTGACTGTCTCACATTAGGATAGAAATATTTATGTTCTTTACTGTAATTTAGGTCAGATTTTTAAAGTTTGTACTCATCTACTTGATTTGTTCTTAATTATATCTTGGCCAGTGGGAATGATACTGAGGCCTGAGGACAATTTATGTTTGCTGCGTATGTACAGGACCTCTGAGTATGGAGTAATTTGTTATGGTAATGTATGAATGAATGTTTTGGGTCTTCCTCCATGAGACACACATTTAGAAATGTCCAGTTAAATTTACATTTAATTTAATGAAACTGAAAAGGAATAGGGGTATGTTTCTGACACCATTAAAGTGATTGATGGTTAATCATGGTTATTAAGGATTAGCAGACAGAAGTACACCAGGGTACAGAGAAGAAAGAAATCCCTTAGTTGGTGCACCACAGATATAAACGAGTAATGAGTAGCTGTTTATTGGAGCAGGAAGGTATTGCTTAGCAGGACCTATGTGACGGTCTTGCCCTCACTGTTTGGGTTCGTTAAGTTGGTTAATTAAAATGTACAACTTTTAATAGGTTTGTTAAAATAGGCCTACAGGTGATATAAATAATAATACACATAATTCAGTGGTTAGATTCACTGTAAAAGGGTTAATTCTAGGTATGGTAAATAATGTAAAACATACAGAACACCTACAAGCTCATATTGAACCCCCAAAATACCCACAACATATATATAAGCATATAAGTTTCACAGAGGAGTGCTACTGAGCATGGCAATATATAGATTTAAAACCAGAGACATAACATAAAACACAGACGAAGCTCAGTGCACATCCAGAAAAACTTATATACGGTACAGTGCCTAAATATACATGTATAAATAACTAATAAATAAAATGGTCTTTTAGTTTAACATTTTGGCCAAATTGTTGTAAGCCCTTGAGCCAACTGCACGGCAGACCACGTTCAAGGATCCCTAACACTAATATAGATTCTTAATAACCTGTGCATTGCCAGGAAGAATGATTTATAATATATATGTCAATATAAGTTGCAAAAGTTCTAAGTCTGATTGAAGCTTTTATTAACCTATACATTACCAGGAAAAGCACTCTGTAATAGATTTGTCACAATCACACTGCATGCAGGCAAGTTCCCCTGATAGTGAGAGATGCCATGGAGTGAGCTTTTAACCATTTTAATGTGGGAGGGAGTGAGCTTCAATTGGATAGGAGGTTGCCACAGAGTCGTTAATTTTCTGAATCTTGCCATTATGTTCTTAATCCGTCCATAGCCGAGCTACAAAGCGTCACTACGCCTGCGTGTAATTCTCTTTGAGACGGGAGCTTTGAGGCTTTGTTTACGGCAACGTTTTGGAAAATCCCTTCTCGAATTTGATTTGCACAGAGCATCACCTTGATATTATAATAATAATAATAATAGCATGTTTTTGTATAGCGCTGCTAGTTATACTGTTGCGGCATACTTTATTCTAACAAATCACCGGTTTGTCCCTGGCTTGTTCCTGGAATGCCATGCTGTTCACCCGGAGCATGCCGCGTTCCCAGCCAGGGGTCATGCCCGGCTGACGCGCGGTTGATGTGTTAATTGATAATGGTTCAGGATTTAATAGGCTGCAATGCTTCGCGTGTCCGCCAGATGGCATAAATTCATGAATTGTAATGCAGTATATATATATATATATATATA
>WSYH01013198.1:0-17499 GCA_036426205.1 Ascaphus truei
ATACGAGCTTAAGACCCTGACCCCTATGGGCCTGAATATTGAATTTGTGTCCATGTCATGCATAACCATATACATTTTTTGACTTTTGTTTTTTGTTTCATTTTTAGGTATTGTAGAAGGATGTTCATTAGTGTTAGAATTTATATATTGTTTCAATCATTGTTTAGTGATAATACTGTATATGTGTTATATGTCATTTTATGTTGTTGTTAGTGTTGCTGAGACCAAGCATCCTATCCTTGAGCTACTGCGCATGTGCAATCCATGTATTGGGTCCATATACCTTTAAACCAGGACTATTTAGATGCGGACTCTGCAAGGCATAGGAACTACTTGTTTACCCCTGAGGAAGGAAGCGCAGTCTTCCGAAACGCGTAGGGTGGTCTTCGTCGGTGCAGTTGTTGCCTCCATACCTGTTGCGCCATTGAACCTTATCTGAAGCCTTGCCTGCGGTCTCCGGTTGCGGCGGTCGGTGCACTGATCCCCCAACACATCAGAGCAACCGGTAGTGGGTCCTGACGTGCATCCTGAGGAAATCTTGGCGGCTTTCCAAATACACACCAGCCGGTGCACGTGGGGAGCAGAGGTTCGTGACGTTACAGACGGCAAGGGATTCTCCCTGAGCTCCAGCCAGATGCCAGCACACGCGGTGTGGTTCATATGAGAGGGGATACTCTCCGATTTATCCACTGATTGTGATCTGTGTATGTCTGGTAAGCGGGCATTTCATCTGAGGCTGCTGTGCAGACGTGACCTTAATTTTTAAATGCTGTTTTATTAAATGTGATATTTTACTTCTGTCTTGTGTCTCAGCACATGTTTGTCTTTTAGTGTTATAGTCTGTCTAGTATGTATTGTTAGTGATTGTATTACGCTATGTCTGTCTTTATCTTTTTTGCATGAACTGCTACATTCATTGGAAGAGCACCAGAGGAGTTCACCACTATACTGGTTGTATGACATTTATATCTATTTATGTGTTATGTACCCAGCGCCATAGATATAACATTTGTTTCCAGTCTCCCATCTGACCCAGGGGGTCAGAGTTATATCACAGGCTGCGGGTTTCACCTTCTTAGATTAGCGCTACCTTTTTCTTTGTTCTGTGTGTGTGAGAGTGTGTCTGTGTGTGTGAGAGTGTGTCTGTGTGTGTGCCTGAGTGTGTGGTGTCTGTGAGTCTGATTCCCCCCCCCCCCCGCTCCGATTTCTACCCGAGTGTGTGGTGTCTGAGTGTGTGATTTCCCCCCTGCTCCGATTTCTGTGAGAGGGTGTGAGAGAGAGTGTGAGAGAGAGTGTGTGTGTGTGTGTGAATACAGACACAAACCCACAGCCAGTCATAGTCACCCACCACCCAAGTGTCAGTCAGTCACCCAAAGAGAAGCAGTTCCAGCCATCACATTAGGGGTGAGTTAATTAAATGTTTGACCAAATATAGCAGGCTAATTTTTAATTTGATCATTTTGTATGGTCCGCGAATGATGTTATAAATATCAAAATGGCCCTTGGCAGAATAAAGGTTCCCCACTCCTGCCTTACACTCACACATATGTTTAACTCCTCCCTCTGCTCTGGTACCTTTTATTCCTCCTTCAAACATTCAACAATTATACCATTACCTTCCCTGTCTCTCTAACTACCATCCTGCCTCCCTCCTGATTTTGCCTCTAAATTTACACCTTGTATTCTCTCACTTGCTCCATTTTCTCAACACCTATTTCTCTCCTAGACCCTCTACAATCTGGCTTCTGCAATGCTCACTCCACCGAAACAGCCCTCAATAAAATAACTAATAACCTCCATGCTGCCAAAGACAAGGGTCACTACATTCTGCTCATACTGTATTACTTGACCTCTCTGCAGCCTACAAAACGGTGGACCACCCTCTTCTCCTTCAGATTCTCCATATTGTTGATATCTATAACAGAGCTCTATCCTGGATTTCCTCTTACCTCTTCCATCATTCTTTCAGTGTCTCTTTTGCCAACCTCCTCCTCTATTGATCTCTCTGTGGGGGTACCACAGGGGTCTGTCCTGAAACCTCATCTCTTTTCTCTTTACACAATATCTCTAGGTAACCTTATCACATCTCTTGGGTTCAAATATCACCTCTATGCTGATGACACACAAATGTACTTTTCAACCCCTGACCTGCTGTACAGACCAAAGTCTCGGAATGCCTCTCCACTACTGTATATTAACCTTGATGGCCCTCCGCCGACTCAAACTTAACATGTAAAAACAGAACTCCTGATATTTCCTCCCAAACCTGGACCTGCTACCTCCTTCTACATTACGGTTGGAAGCACAATCATACACCCAGTATCACAAGCATGGTGAAGGTTAAAGTAGAAGTGTTATTTACTTTATTTATGCTGGCTGGCTAATGTTTGATTTTGAATTGGCAAATGAGCTATTATCCAGACCGGAAGGGGCGGAGCCGAGCAGTGCGGTGAGAACGTGACTCACCACACGTGAATTACGACAGCTTCCTTGCAATATCTGTACTATGCCTTTTATGATTATCCCCGATGTAAGCCTCTAATTTAGGAGGGGATATTGTCTTTTATGCGAGTAAATACTTTTAAAAGGAGCCCTACCCACATTTGCCACAGCTTGGACATGCTTGATTTTGTTCTCTGTTTGTTAGTATAATCCTCATAGAATCTCTGCTATAGGAACAACACTGAATACTGCAATATTGCCCTATGTTGTTTTCTCTACTATGGTGTTGTGTCCCCCACTTTGAAATCTATAGCTAGATACATCTGAGTACATCGGTGGAGTACCAGCCGGGATTGAAGCAACAGGCACTAATACATCACCATGGCAGCGTTTGACTACTTAAATCACAGCATGCAGATAATCAGGGCCACTCATGAAGAAATGTCCATAACGTGAACCGTACATCAGTGCACGTCATCGAATAGTGACGTCAGCACAGAGGAAGGGAGAGAATGCGGCTTTCAACACAGCACATCTCCCCCCTCTCAGCGTATCAATAAAAAATGGACATAATTCTAAACTCATTTAAATGGAAGGAATAACGAAATATGGGTTTAAGTGTGGGGGGTCAGTGAAATGAACTTAGGGTCTGAAACTTACCTAAATGTCTCCCCAAAAGCTCTGTGTCCGTCATCCATCTCTCTGAATCTGTAACAACGGTATGGGGCATTATACCCCTATGTAGAGGCTAAGTACTGTAACTGCCTGCTGCATCTAACAGCAGCCAATTCTGACCTGCCCCAATGGCCAGATTAAGGGGTGGGCGGGGCGAGCAGGGCGGGCACTTGCCCGAGGTGCCAATATAAACGTGACACTGCAGGTCAAATTGCAGCCCTCTGCCATCATCAACCGCTCCCATCGCTCCCACCGCTCGGTCTCCCCACCTGTAGGGCGCCACCGCTCTGACACCTCCAACGAGTGCGTGGATAGGACATCAAGCTTGGCCGCCAGCAGCCAGGACACATCTCAAAGCACCCCGCTGTACGCGGGAAATTTAAAAATGTGTCCTGGCTGCCAGCGGCCATGTCGAGCACTCTGCTGGGTGGACGCACACACAAACAGCATCAGAACGGCAGCAGCATGTGTGCCCTGGTGGATGTGCGCACTCACAAACTGCATCAGAGTGGCGAGGTGCCCTATGACTGGGGAGACTCGAGCAAGAACATTCAAAGACGGTGGAAGGTGAGAAGTCATCTGGTAGAGCCCTCATTCTATTGCGTGGGCAGACTAAAAATTTGGTTAAAAATCAAATTGTTTTACAAGGGCGCCAAATTTTTTGTCTGTCCAGGGCACAATTATGTCTTGGTCTTGGCTGCTATATAGGAAACCAGCAGTTTGGAAATATACTAGCATTCCATTCAGATTTAACATTTGAAAGACCTATCTGGACTACATACAGTTAGGTCCGGAAATAATTGGACACTGACACAATTTTCATAATTTTGGCTCTGTACGCCACAACACAAGGGATTTGAAATGAAACAACCGAGATGCAATAAAAGTGCAGACTTTCAGCTTTAATTCAAGGGGTTGAACAAAAATATCGTATGAAACATTTAGGAATTGCAACCATTTTCATACACAGTCCCCTTATTTCAGGGGCTCAAATGTAATTGGACAAATTAACACAATCATAAATAAAATGTTCATTTTTAATACTTTGTCGAGAATGACTGCTTGAAGTCTGGAACGCATGGACATCACCAAACGCTGGGTTTCCTCCTTTGTGATGCTTTGCCAGGCCTTTACTGCAGCTGTCTTCAGTTATTGTTTGTTCGTCGGTATTTCTGTCTTAAGTTTTGTCTTCAGCAAGTGAAATGCATGCTCGATAGGGTTGAGATCAGGTTATTTACTCGCCCATTGCAGAATATTCTACTTCTTTGCCTTAAAAAACTCCTGGGTTGCTTTCGCAGTATGTTTTGTGTCATTGTCCATCTGTAAAGTGAAGCGCCGTCCAATCAACTACGCTGAATTTGGCTGAATCTGAGCAGACAATATATCCCTATATACTTCAGAATTCATCCGGCTGCTTCTGTCTTCTGTCACATCATCAATAAACACTAGTGACCCAGTGCCATTGTAAGCCATGTATGCCCATGCCATCACACTGCCTCCACGTGTTTTACAGTATGTGGTATGCTTCGGATCATGAGCCGTTCCAAGCCTTATCCATACTTTTTTCTTCCCATCATTCTGGTACAGGTTGATCTTAGTTTCATCTGTCCAAAGAATGCTGTTCCAGAACTGGGCTGGCTTTTTTAGATATTGTTTGGCAAAGTCTAATCTGGCCTTTCTATTCTTGAGGCTTATGAATGGTTTGCACCTTGTGGTGAACCCTCTTTATTTGCTCTCGTGAAGTCTTCTCTTTTTGGTAGACTTGGATAATGATATGCCTACCTCCTGGAGAGTGTTCTTAACTTAGCTGGATGTTGTAAAGGGTTTTTTCTTTACCATGGAAAAGATCCTATGATCATCCACCACAGTTGTCTTCCGTGGACGTCCAGGCCTATTTGTGTTGCAGAGCTCACCACTGCATTCTTTTTTTCTCAGAATGTACTAAACTGTTGATTTGACCAATCCTAATGTTCCTGCTATCTCTCTGATGGATTTTCTTTTTTTTGCAGCCTAAGGATGCCCTGTTTCACTTGCATTGAGAGCTCCTTTGACCGCATGTTGTGGGTTCACAGCAACAGCTTCCAAATGCGAATGCCACACCTGGAATCAATTCCAGACCTTTTACTTGCTTAATTGATGTTTAAATAACGAAGGAATAGCCCACACCTGTCCATGAAACAGCTTTTGATCAATTGTCCAATTACTTTTGGTCTCTTGAAAAAGAGGGGGCTACATATTAAAGAGATGTAATTCCTAAACCCTTCCTCCAATTTGGATGTGAATACCCTTAAAGCTGATAGACTGCACTTTAAGCCCATATTCATTATTTAACTGTAACTTGAATTTATTTTGGTACACAGACGAAATAACAAAACTTATATCAGTGTCCAATTATTTCCGGACCTAACGGTATATACTGTGTATATACAGAGGGTTTTTGTCACTTTTTGTACCCACCATAACTTAACTAAATGTGGTGAAACCTATCCCTGCTTCATTTTGCAAAGCCAGTATAACCAACCCCACACTGAGGCGACCCATTAAGGTCGAAACGGCAGTCTGTGGGTGGGTTTACTGGCTATGCATCTTAACCCTGGCTGTGCTCAAAGCTGTGACCATGCAGCAAGCTTAAGCCTATAGGGAACCATGTTGACTGGTTTTGAAGCAAAAGGTGGCACTGTGTGCTCATTTGCATGTCATTTCCCAGAATCCCTTGCTGTTGGGAAGAAATTATACCTTAATTGCTGAGGCGATAAAAGATTCAAGATTTCAGGGTACTTGTAGTTCCTACTTGAACAATAGATGTGTAAAGATTTGTTTTTCTATTTTTACAGTAGATGTGTAAAGACACAATAGAGAACATGTGATACATACTTAAAAGTAGTACAGTATTTGCATTTGCTACTCTGCTGAGTGTGTGCGTAAGCACGTATATATATATATATATATATATATATATATATATATATATATATGTAGCCCTGTTTCCTAGTGAATACAGACCGCTACCATATGCTGTATAACCTGTAGGCTCACAGGGCCTAAGCCTCCGCCACGGAGAGCCTGGGGCACACGTAATAATAGATAATACCTCATACTTGGTGCAGGGCCTCCACCTGCGATGGCTCCCACCAGAGGGGGAGTGGTTCCTCGCAGGACAATTATATATCAATACACACACACAGCATATAAACAACCGAATGACTTTACTTGTCTGTATAGGCTTATATATCAACAGGTGTCCCTCCCTAGAGGAGACACTATCTACTGCGTCTCGCAGGACGCTTTTCCCCCCTTCACCTGGTGATCCCACCCTGTGTCCAATACCAACACAATATGTTCCCCACCCTCAAATGAGATAAATATGTGTGACTGCACATCCACTATGTCCCGTATGAATATATGGTATAGTTGGTGCACTTGGTGATGGTTACCTGCCGGGCACTCCAGTACCCGGGCCTGCCAAGGGTCTTCACAAAGGGTCAGATGCGATATGGCTCCAGCAATAGCCGTCCGGGGCGATCCCACCCAGATGAACTGCAGCAACAGTAGCAGGGTCTGAGCCCAGACTTCCTGCTAGATAGGCACTGTCTCTTTACTTGATCACTGTACGGCACAATAAGGGAACCGGAACCTGTCTAGGGCCAATCCCTATCTCTGCTCCACTCTACGGGGACTCAGGGCCTAACTGGGCCGGGGTATACGGCCTAGGTAGGGGCTGAGTGCCTCCCTACACCTGGAGCTCCGTCTCCTTCCTCCTCCCGCTAGCTCTGAGCAACGTTCGCGCCCCTCCGACCCTATCTTCCTTCCTCCCGCTATTCCAACCACCCAATTGGTTCCCTGGCGTCACATGGTCTCGCGGTGGCTGCTGGGACTCGTAGTTCCCTATGCTACACCCTATAGGAACTATTCCTCCTTCGCGGGCTTTGGCAGCTATGCCCACGGATGCGCGACCTCTGCTCCCCAGCAGCTCCACAACCTTCTGCGCCTGCGCCAACACTCAACATGGTGGCGCCCTGATATCACGGAACCTCCGATACACCGGACGAGCGTCTTCCCGATATGCTGCCAACCCTCCCATCAGACAACAACAATGCGGGAGAGGGGAGCCCGGCTAAATATTATATAATATATATATATATTATATATATATATAATATATGGTGTATATATATATATGTGTTAAAAAAAATTTAAGCAAAAGGTGGCACAGGTGAGCGGCGTGGTTGAGACCTGTCTAAGACATGAAAATGAGCATACAGTAAGTGTTTCCATTTGCTATGCTTTGCTGTGGAGGGTTTTGTCACTTTTTTACCCACATAACTTAAGTGTGTGTGTGTGTGTGTGTGTGTGTGTGGTGTGTGTTGTGTGGTGTTGTGTGTGGTGTGTGTGTGTGTGTGTGTGTTGTGTGTGTGTGTGTGTGGTGTGTGTGTGTGTGTGTGTGTGTGTACACACACACAAAGTTCTCCCTTAAGAATGTCTTAAATTCTCAATATAAGAATAGAATGCTGAATAATAAAGACAAGATTTTTAGTACCTACAGTATCTCTAGATAATAGCCATTTGATCTAGTATTCCTATGGACCTATGAACATTCTAAAAATAAAACTGTTTACACACCAGAGCACTGATTAAAAAACCCCATTGCTGAATTCAGAAAAGGCTATGCAATTCAATTATCATATAATCACTAATTACTGATAGTGAAAGATTCAAGCGGCTCATTCTAAAAGGCATTAATAAACTAAATTTAAACCTGTACCTGAACAACTGTATACAAATTATAAGTTACTGTACAGCCTTACAACTGTAACCCTGGTCTCCAGCAGCTCCTTGAGACCCCCCTTCCCTGGCGCAGCCGATCCGCGGGTATTGAAAAACCCGCACGGCTGCTTCCAAGGGGGGGGGTGGCAGCAGGGAGCAGCGCGGCTTCTCCTGCCTGCGCCGGTTGGGGGGAGCGATCGGGCGTTGACTAAGGCCGCCGATCGCGTCTTAAGGTCCCGGCGCCGCAGAGCAGGGCGCCGCATTGCGCTTCAGTCTCGAGTGAGCCATAGGCCACCGGCGGCCAGTTCGCAGGCGCAATGCGCAGGGAGAAACCTAGAGCCAGGGAACTGCGTGAGGCAGGGAGAAAGCGCAGGAGAGTCGCGCGAGAGTAAGGGACAGCTCAGGAAGGTGTTGCGGCGGTCATTAGGAGTTTGTAGGCAGAGGGGAGGAGCGCACGCGCGGCCCAATGTTATAGTAAGGGCCTCGGGAATACAATTCCATGAGGCTTAGGGCAGGCACACCAGGTGGGACAGTGTGGCCAATGAGGCCAAGAGTCTGAGGGAATAGATACATTCCGGGCTTGCATGAGTCAGTTGGAGCAGCGGAGCTGAAGGGGAAGAAGGTGCAGGGAGTGAGGCAGGCTCCTGCATCCAGATAGGAACCCACACCCTCCAGGTATGGCCCCCCAACTCCCCACCAGGTTAGTGGGTAACTGATAAGGGACGGCCCTAGATAGGGAGGTCACCCTTAGTGTGTGTAAGGTGCAGGTTTGGCAGTGCCACAGCGTGTAGTGCTGTGCGCACTAGCAAATAGGCATAGAGTGCGTGCAGTGTGTTTGCTGCGGGTTCCAGGTGAGGTTTCTGGACTTGGGGTAGTAGGGGAGGGGGGTAGGTTATTAATCCCGCAGGCCCTAGGAGTTTCCCCCAAGTCACCTCAGGTTGCGGTACATCAGGGACAGGCCCTAGGTTAGGGTTTCTGTCACGCTACTGCCCGTTAGGGATAGATAGGGATAGCGGCGGTTGCTGTTCCCGGAAAGCGGTTGGACCCACGTTGGGGTCCACAGAGACTGTGTTCCCGAAGGGACCGCCCTAGCGGTCCACAAGTGCAGGAGTTCGGTTGGAGGAGTCCTCGCCGATTGACCCTTTGAGAAGACTGTTGCGGACCCGAGCACCGGAGTGCTCGGCAGGGCACAGGCTTTAATTTTTTCAATTCCTTTCCTGCATTTCGATTCATGTTTTGTATGGTCCCCCCCTCCCTCCCTCGCAATCGATGTTTTACAACGCTTTAACATACAACTTTTCATTCAATGGCCCTGGCAGAAAAAGTTCCCCATATCCTGCCTTAAACCACACTCCCACACATATGTTTTTTAACTTATCCTCTTGCTCCCTCTGCTCTGTCGATGCGGTACCCGTCTCTTATCCTCCTCACCTCAAGTATTCAATGGACCACTATCAACACACTTTGACCAATTCTTTTCACCCACCTTGCATCCTGCGTCTCCCTTTGTCGCTTCTGCTAACTGACCATCCGGGCTCCTCCTGATTTTTCCTCTAAATTTTACAACTTGTATTCTCTCACTGGCACTGCTCCTTTTCTCAACACCTATTTCTCCTTCTCTTCCTAGACCCTCACAATCTGGCTTCTGCGCAATGCTGCACTCCAAAGCCCAACCGAAACAACCCTCAATAAAAATGAACTAATAACCTCCCATGCTGCCATAAGACAAGGGTCACTACATTCTGCTCATACTGTATTACTTGGGACCTCTCTGCACCTACAAAGAAAAACGTGGACCACCCTCGCTCCTTCAGATTCTCTCATATTGTTTGATATCTTATAACAAGCTCGTAATCCTGGATTTGCCTCTTACCTCTTCATCATTCTTTCAGTGTCTCTTGTTGCCACCTCCTCCTCTATTGTCTCTCTTTCTGTGGGGGGTACCACCAGGGTCTGTCCTGAAACCCCCTCACTCTTTTCTCTTTTACACACTCTCTCAGGTAACCCTTAAATCACATCTCGTTGGGTTCAAATATCACCTCTATGCTGATGACATCACAAATGTTATTTTCAACCCCTCCTTCTTACATACCAAAGTCTCGGATGCCTCTCCACTACTGTATATAAACCTTGAGGCCCTCCGACGGGCGTCAAACTTAACATGTAAAAACAGAACCCTGATATTTCCGTTCCTCCCAGAACGCTGGACCTGCACCCAACCTCCTTCTACATATAACGGTTGGGAAGCACAACAATCATACACCCAGTAATCACAAGCATGGTGAAGGTTAGATGTAGAATTGTTATTTACTTTATTTATGCTGGGCTGGCTAATGTTTGATTTTGAATTGGCAAATGAGCTATTATCCAACCGGAAGGGGCCGGAGCCGAGCAGGTGCGTTAGAACGTGGACTCACCACAACTGAATTACGACGGACAGCTTCCTTGCAGATCTCTGTACTATGGCCTTTTATGAGTATTCCCCAGATGTAACCGCAATTTTAAGGGGATATTGGCTTTTATGTTCTGCGAGTACTACTTTTAAAAAGGGAGCCCTAACCCACATTTGCCCAGCTTGGACATGTCTTGATTTTGTTCTCTGTTTGTTAGTATAATCCTCATAGAATCTCGCTATAGGGAACACACATGAATACTGCAATCTTGCCCTATGTTGTTTTCTCTACTATGGTGGTTGTGTCCCCCTGTTGAAATCTATAGCTAGATACAATCTGAAGTCAAAAAATGAGGCGTTTGAGTACCAGCCGGATGAGGCAACAGTCACTACTCCATCACCCATGAGGCAGGTTTGACTACTTAATCACAGCATGCAGATATCCAGTGACACTCCTGAAGAAATGTCCATACGTGAGACGCGTACTCAGTGCACGTCCATCAATAGTTACTTCAGCCAGAGAAGGGAGAGAATGCCGTCTTCAAGCACAGCACATCTCCCCCCTCTCAGCGTATCGACTAAAAATGGACAATAAGGTCTAAACTCATTTCAATGAAGGAATAACGAAAATGGGTTTAATTTGTGGGGGTCAGTGAAATGAACTTGGTCTGAAACTTACATAAATGTCTCCCCAAAAGCTCTGTGTCCCGTCATCCCATCTCTCTGAATCTGTAACAAACGGTATGGCATTATAGACCCCCTAGTGTAGAGCTACAAGTACGTAACTAACTACTGCTGCCTGCGCATCTAACCAGCATCCATTCTGAGCCTGCCGCCAATGGGCCAGATAAGGGGTTGGGCGGTGCGAGCAGGGCGGGGCACTTGCCCGATGTGCAATATAACTTACACTGCCGGGCAGGTCAAAAAATTGGCAGCCCCTCTGCCATCATCAACCTCTAATCACCGCTTCCCGTCTCTCCCCCCAGGCTTGCGTGGTCTCGTTCCTCCCCACCTGTCAGGTCGCCAACCTGACGCTCTTCCACCTCCACGCGTGGTATAGTGACATCATCTTGGCCGCTGCAGCAGCCAGTAAGCATCATCTCAAAGCACCCCGCTGTGACGCGTGAAACTTTAAAAATATGTCCTGCTGTCGCCAGCGGCCATTCGAGCACTCTTCTGGGTGACGCACACACAAACAGCATCAAAAACGGCAAGCAGCAACATGTGTTGCCCTGTGATGGTGCGCACTCAACAAACTGCCTCAGAGTGGCTAGGTGCCCTATGGACTGGGTAGACTCGAAGCAAGAACTTCAAAGACTGTGGAATGTGGAAGTCATCTTGTATAGCCCTCTTCCTATAGTTGCGTGGTGCAGACTAAAAATTTGGTAAATCAGAATTGTTTTACAAGGGCGCCAAATTTTTTGTCCTGTCCAGGGCACAAATTAGTCTGGTCTTGGCTGCTATTAGAACCCAGCAGTTTTTGAAATATACTAGCATTCCATTCAGTTTAACTTTGAAAGACTATCGGACTTACATACATTTAGGTTCCGGAAATAATTGGACACTGACCTTTTCCAATATTTTGGCTCTGTACGCCACAAACACAAGGGAATTTGAAATGAACAAAAAACCGAATGCAATAAAAGTGCAGACTTTCAGCTTTAATTCAAGGGTTTGCACAAAAATATCTATGAAACATTTAAGAAATTGTTGCAAACCATTTCATCACAGTCCCCCTTATTTCAGGGCTCAAATGTAATTTGGACAATTTTAACCACAATCATAACTAAGATGGTTTCAGTTTTAAATACTTTGTCGAGAATGACTGCTTGAAGTTCTGGGAACTCATGACCTCACCAAACGCTGGGTTTTCCTCCTTTGTGATGCTTTTTGCCAGGCCTTTTATACGCAGCTGTCCTTCATTTATTGTTTGTTGTCGGCCGTATGTTCTAGTCTTAAACGTTTTTGTGTCTTCAGCAAGTGAAATGCCTTCTCGATAAAGTGTGAGAGTCGGGGTATATTACTCGCCCATTGCAAGATATTCTACGATTCTTTGCCTAAAAAACTCCTGGTTTCTTCCAGTAATGTTTTGTGTCATTGTCCATACTGTAAAGTGAGCCGAAGCTCCGTCCAATCACGGACTCTGAATTTTGGCTTGATCTGAGCATAACAATATATCCCTAATATCTTCAGAATTCATCGGCTGCTTCTTTCTTCGTCCACAATTCATCAATAAACACTAGTGACCGCATTGTCCATTGTAACCATGGATCCCATGCCATCACCCTGCTCCACGTGTTTTAATACAGTATGTGGTATGGCTCGATCCATGAGGCCGTTCCAAGCCTTGATCCTCTTTTTCTTCCGCATCATTCTTGTCAGTTGATCTTAGTTCCTCTGTCAAAGAATGCTGTTCCAGAACTGGGCTGGCTTTTTTCGTATATTGTTGTGCAAGTCTAATCTGGCCTTTCTTTCTTAGGCTTATGAAGGGTTTCCAACCTTGTTGTTGAACCCTCTTTATTTGCTCTCGTGAATCTTCTCTTTTTGGTAGCTTGGATAGTGATATGCCTACCCTCCGGAGAGTGGTCTTAACTTAGCTTGTATGTTTGTAAATAATGGTTTTGTTTTCTTTTTCTTTACCAGGAAAAGATCTATGATCATCCACCACAGTTGTCTTCCGTGGACGTCCAGGCCTATTTGTGTTCAGAGCTCCCACCACTGGCATTCTTTTTTGTCTCAGAATTTACAACTAAACTTTTGATTTGACCAATGCCTAATGGTTCCTGGGCTATCTCTCTGCATGGATTTCTTTTTTTGCAGCCTAAGTATCCCTGGTTTCACTTGCATTGAGAAGCTCCTGACCTCATGTTGTGGTGTTCACAGCACAGCTTCCAATGCGAATGCCACACCTGAATCAATTCCAGACCTTTTAACTTGCTTATTGATGTTTAAAATAACAAGGAAATAGCCCACCCGGTCCATGAAACAGCTTTTGATCAATTTCCAACTTACTTTTGTCTCTTGAAAAAGAGGGGGCTACATATTAAAGAGATGTAATTCCTAAACATTCCTCCAATTTGGATGTGAATACCCTTAAAGCTGATAGACTGCACTTTAAAATAAGCCCATATTCAATTATTTAAAACTGTAACTTTGAATTTATATTTGGTACACAGGACGAAATAACAAAACTTATATCAGTTTCCACTTATTTCCGGACCTAACGTTATTATACTGTGTATATACAGAGGGTTTTTGTCACTTTTTGTACCACCATGAACTTAACTAATGGTGGTGAAACCTAGCCCCTGCTTCATTTGCAATGCCAGTATAACCACCCCACACTGAGAGCGACCCATTAAGGTCGAAAAAACGGCAGTCCTTTGGGTGGTTACGGGCTATGCATCTACACCCATGTCGTGTGCTCAAAGCTGTGACCAGTGCAGGCAAGCTTACGCTATGGGAACCATGTTTGACTGGTTTGGAATCAAAAGGGTGGCACTGGGTGTGCTCATTTGGCATGTCATATTTCCCAGAATCCCTTGCTGTTGGGAAGAAATTATACCTGTAATTGCTGAGCGAAAAAATTCCGCTTTCAGGGTACTTTGTATTCCTCCTACTTGAACCTAGATGTGTAAAGTATGTTTTTTCTATTTTACAGTAGATTGTAAAGACACAATGAGAACATGTGATACATACTTAACAGTGTACAGTCCATTTGGCATTGCTACTCTGCTGAGTGGTGCGGTAAGCACGTTATATAATATATATATATTATATATACATATATATAGATGTACCCGCCTGTTTTCCTAGGAATACAGACCGCTACCAATGCGTATACTGTTAGTCTCATACAGGGCCTAAGCCTCCCCACGGAGAGCCTGGGGCACACTAATATAGATACTACCAACCTCAAAACTTTGGTGCCAGGGCCCCCACCTGCGATGGCTCCCACCAGAGGGGAGTGGTTCCCTCGCAGGACAATTATCTATCAATCCACACACAAGCATATAAACCAACCGATGACTTTAGCTTGTCTGTAAGGCTTTATATCAACATGTGGTCCCTTCCCTAGAGGAACACTATCTAGCTGCTCTCGCAGGACGTTTTCTTCCCCCCCTTCACCCCTGGTGATCCCACCCTGTGTCCAATACCAACAACAATCTGTTCCCCCCCCCTCAAATGAGATAAATATGTGTGACTGCACAGGTCCACTATGTCCCGTATGAAATATATGGTATAGGTTGGTGCACTTGGTGATGGTTACCCTGCCGGCACTCCCAGTAACCCGAGCCTGCCAAGGTCTTCACAAAGGGTCAGATTGCGATATGGCTCCAGCAATATCCGTCCGGTGCGATCCGACCCTCATAGAACTGCAGCAACAGTAACAAGGTCTGAGCCCAGACTTTCCTGCTAGATAAGGCAAACTGTCTCTTTATACTTGATCACTGTACGGCACAATAAGGGAACCGGAACCTTTCTAGGGCCAATCCCTATCTCTGCTCCACTCTACTAAGACGGGGACTCAGGTCCTAACTGGGCCGGGTATACGGCCTAGGTAGGGGCGGAGTGCTCCCTACACCTGGAGCTCTTCCGTCCTCCTTCCTCCTCCCACCGCTAGCTCTGAGCAACTTTCGCGCCCCTCCGACCCAGATCTTGCCTTCCTCCCCTATTCCCACCACCCCATTTGGTTCCCTGGCGTCACATGGTCCTCGCGGTGGCTGCTGGGAACTTCGTAGTCCCTATCTACAACCCTATAGACCTATTCCCTCCTTCGCGGGCTTTGGCAGCTATTCCCGGCATTGGCGCGAACCTCTGCTTCCCACCATCATCCACAACCGTCTGCGCCTGCGCCAACACTTCAACAGGTGGCGCCCTGATATCGCGGAACCTCCGATATACGTAGCGTTCCCTGATCTGCTGCAAACCCTCCCATCACGACAGACAACAATGCGGTGGAGGGGAGCACGCTACATTATAGATTTATATATTATATATATAATATATAGTATAATCTATGTGTATATTATATATTGTTAAAAAAGATTTAAGCACAAGGTGGGCAGGACGTGAGCGGTGCGTTTGTTGCAGACTCTGTCTAAAAAAAAAAAAACCCATGAAAATTGAGCATACAGTAATGTTTCCATTTGCTATCTGCTTTGCTGGGGAGGGTTTTTTTTGTCACTTTTTTACCCCACCATAACTTAAGTGTGTTTGTGTGATTGTGTGTTGTGTGTGTGGGTGTGTGTAGGGTGTGGTGTGTGGTGTGTGTGAGTTGTGGTTTGGTGTGGTGTGATGTGTGTGTGTGTGTTTTGGTGTGTGTGTTGTGTGTGTGTGTTTGTGTGTGTCGGTGGGTTTGTGTTGGTTGTGTGGGACACACCACCAAGTTTCTCCCATTAAGACTGTCTTAATTCTCAATATACAATAGATCTCGATATAAACAGATCTGTTGTTCACACCTACAGTAAATCTCTATAATCAACCATTTGCATCTAGTTTCCTATGCGACCTATGAACCCAGCTAAACCTAAAACTGTGTTTACAACCACAGAGCAACTGATTGAAAAACACCCTTGCTGAATATAGAAAAGCCTTGCCATTCAATTTACATATATATCACGTAATTACTGATAGTGAAAGATTCACAGCGCTCATTCAAAGGCCCCTTATAAACTACATTAAACCTGTACCTCTAACACCTTATCACTTACAAGTTACTGTTCGCAGCCTAACAACTGTAAACCCTGGTTCTCCATGCAGCTCCTTTATACCCCCCCCTCTCCCTGGCGCAGCTCGATCGCGGGTTATTGAAAAACCCGACGCTGCTTCCAAGGTTGGGGGCGGAGTCAGGGCGATCGCGGCTTCTCCTGCCTGCGGCCGTTGCCGGGACGCGACCGGGCGTTGCTAAGGCCGCGATCGCGTCTCTAAGTCCCGGCGCCGCAGAGGCAGGCGCCGCCATTGCGCTTCAGTTCTCGCATGCGCATAGTCCGGTCCCCGGCGGCCCATTTAGCTCGCGTCATGCCCAGGGAGAACCCTAGAGCCAGGACGTTTCGTAGGGCAGGAAGCGCAGAGAGTCGCGCGAGGAGTAGGGACAGGCTCATGGAAGGGTGCGGCGGTCATTAGGAGTTGTGTAGCAGAGGGGAGGAGCGCACCACCGCGGCCCCAATGTTTATGTAACGGCCCTCGGGACTACAATTCCCATGAGGCTTAGGGCTCAGGCACACCATGTGTGGACAGTGGTGGCCAATGAGGGCCAAGAGTCTGAGGGAATAGATCATTTCCCGGCTTTGCAGAGTCAGTTGGAGCAGCGGAGCTGAAGAGCGAAGGATGCATTTAGTGAGTGCAGCTCCTGCACCAGATAGAACCCACACCCTCCAGTTAGGCCCCCTTCCCCACCAGGTTAGTGGGTAACTGATAGGGACGGCCCTATATAGGGAGTCACCCTTAGTGTGTTAAGGTGCAGGTTTTGGCAGTGCCACAGCGTGTAGTGCTGTGCGCACTAAGCAAATAGGCATAGAGTGCTGCAGTGTGTTTTGCGGCGTTCCAGGTTGCTGTTTATGAGTGTTGCATGTTGACGCTGCGTGGACTGAGTGCAGTGTTGTGCAGCGTGTGTGAATGTCTGCAGGCTGACTGTGTAGGCTGTGTGTCGGCTGCAGGCGCGTTAGGATTAGTGAGTTAGGAGCTAGTTGGTTAGTGAGGTTTCTGGACTTGGGGTAGTAGGGGAGGGGGGTAGGTTATTAATCCGCCGCAGGCCTAGGAGTTTCCCCCCAAGTCACCTCAGGTTCGGTACATCATGACGCGGGCCCTAGGTTAGGTTTTTCTTGTCCTTACACTACTATGCCCGTTAGGGAGAATAGGGATAGCGGCGGTTGCTGTTCCCGGAAAGCGGTTGACCCACTTGGGGTCCACAGAGACTGTGTTTCCCGAAGGACCGCCTAAGCGTGTCCAAGTGCAGGAGTTCGGTTGGAGGAGTCCTCCGCGATTGAACCCTTTAGAAGACTGTTGCGGACCCGAGCACCGGAGTGCGCGTCAGGTATTATACCACACATGTGCACCCAACAGGCTAGAGAGGTTTAGTGACTGCGCAGTCCCCCATTGACTATCTCCGTAGAGGTCGAGACATTGGGTGTGGGGGTTTCACTGTGACACTGGTGGATCACCTATGTGGGGGAAACGTCCTGGGAGACGTCCCACGGTGTATGCGTCCCCTCCCTCCTCCCGTT
>WSYH01013199.1:0-17497 GCA_036426205.1 Ascaphus truei
TCTATATTTATACTATCATGTGAATTCCTCGTGTTGTTGTCGAGTCTTTGTGAATGTGTGACATGTGTGCATGTGTGGCTGTGCGTGAATGTGTGTGTGACAGTGTGCGTGATGAGAGTGGGGGAAGTGTGGTGTGAGAGCCGGGGAACATTGTGGCGTGAGAGTGGGACAGTGTGCGTGGAGAGTGGTGGGAACCCAATTTGGGCGTGTTGAGGTGTGGGGACGTCCCCCGTGCGTGAGACGTGGGCAAGGTGTGCTGGAGATGGTGGGAGTTTGGGGTGAGAGGGGACAGTGTGTGTTGAGGTGGGCGGACCTTGACGCGCCTAGCGTTAGGTGTGGGGGTGTGTGGACAGGTGGTGGACAGTGTGCGTGAGTGGTGGGACCGTGTGCGTTGAGAGTGGGGGACAGTGTGCGTGAGGAGGTGGGACAGTGTGTAGTAAGGTCGAGGGCCACAGTCCCCGACGCCCCGCTGAGAGTGCTGGGACAGTTGTGGTGGGGACGTGTGTGGGAGACAGTGGCGGAGAGTGTGGGAATAGTGTGGGGGACAGTGTGTGTGTGTGTGGTGGTGTGGGACAGTGTGTGTGGAGTGTGTGAGTGTTGGACTGTGTGTGTGTGAGTGTGGGACAGTGTGTGCGTGAGAGTGGGGACAGTGTGCGTGAGAGGTTGGGGGGATAGTGTGCGGGGGACAGTGTGTGTGTGTGTGAGTGTGGAACAGTGTGTGCGTGAGAGTGTGGGACAGTGTGCGTGAGAGTGTGGGACAGTGTGCGTGAGAGTGTGAGACAGTGTGCGTGAGAGTGGGGGACAGTGTGCGTAAGAGTGGGGACAGTGTCCGTGAGAGTGGGGGACAGTGTGTGTAAGAGTGTGGGACAGTGTGCGTGAGAGTGGGGGACAGTGTGTGTAAGAGTGTGGGACAGTGTGTGCTGAGAGTGTGGAAACAGTGTGAGGTGGACAGAGATGTGGGACAGTGTGCGTGAGAGTGTGGAACAGTGTGCGTGAGAGTGTGGGACAGTGTGTGTAAGAGTGTGGGACAGTGTGTGGGACAGTGTGCGTGAGAATGTGGGAATAGTGTGGGGGACAGTGTGTGTGTGACAGGGTGGAGTGTGTGTGTTGAGTGTGGGACAGTGTGAGTAGAGAGTGTGGGACAGTGTGCTGAGAGTGGGGGACAGATGGCGGGACGGAGTGTGTGACAGTGTGTGCGGGACAGTGTGAGTGAGAGTGTGGGACAGTATGCGTGAAGAGTGGGGGACAGTGTGCGTTGAGAGTGTGGGACAGTGTGTTGGGGACAGTGTGCGTTTGAGTGGGTGGGCAGTGTGTGGGACAGTGTGCAGTGGTGGGACAGGTGGTGAAGGAGTGTGGGACAGTGTGGGTGCGTGTGTGGGACAGTGTGCGTGAGTGTGTGGGACAGTTGTGCGTGAGTGTGTGGACAGTGTGCGTTGGGTGTGGGACAGTGTGCGTGAGGTGTGGGGACAGGTGGAGAGGGTGAGTGATCAGTGTGGACTGTGTGAGAGTGTGGGACAGTGTGCAGGAGAGTGTGGGACAGTGTGCGTGAGAGGTGGACAGTGTGCGAGTGGGACAGGTGTGTGGGACGTGTGTGGGGGACAGTGTGGGACATTGGGCGTGAGAGTGTGGGACAGTGTGCGAGTGAGAGTGTGGGACAAGTGGCGTGGAGAGTGTGGGACAGTGTTGTGCGTGAGAGTGTGGACAGGTGCGTGAGAGGAGAGTGGGGACAGTGTGCGTGAGAGTATGGGAAAGTGAGCGTTGAGAGTGAGAGTGTGGGAAAGTGTGCGTGAGAGTGTGGGACAGGTGCGTGAGAGTGTGGGACAGTGTGGTGAGAGGGGGGACAGTGTGCGTGGGAGTGTGGGACAGTGTGCATGAGAGTGTGGGACAGTGTGCGGGACAGTGTGCGTGAGTGTGGGACATGTGTGGAGTGTGTGGAAGAGTGGGGACAATGTGTCGTGGGGACAATGTGTGCGAGAGTGTGGGACATGTGCGTGAGAGTGTGGGAAAGTGTGCGTGTGAGTGTGGGAAAGTGGGGTGAGAGTGTGGGACCTTTATAAGTAGGTGGTCATGTGGTCTTCCGTGAAGCAGTACCTCTCTCTCTTGAAACATGGGAGTGTTCCTCATTATCAAAAATGCATCTGCAGACATCCAAGCTCAGGCCAAGACTTGGGCTCAAGGTCACTAGGGGCATCCTGGCAAGATCATCTGTGTTGCTGATATAATTATAAATCGATGACCTCGTTATCCCAAATAAGTGTTTGGGTTTTTTATTTCATCTAATGGAGCGGAACTGTATGGCTGCCCAGGGTCATGAGTAAGTATTGAATACCACTCGAGAAATCCAGATCGCTGCACATCAGCCCCTAAGAAAAAAATAATTAGGCTGTTGTACCTGGTGTTAGTAAGTATGGTGACATGTTTACAGTAGGTTTACTACGACTTCTATGTATACAGCTGAATGAAAGCATTTAGTAAGCTCAGTGAATTCAGTGGATTGGCTGCTTCATCCTCTGAAGATTTCAAGTAGCTGGTACTGGTTACATATTGGCAATGGGACAGTGGGGCTTGATGCTGCCTTGTTATCAGTGGGCGTTAACTGCATCAAGTGCTTGCCCTCGCTAGAGTAGGGAGCTGCTGCCAAGGAGTATTAGTGTGTATTAACCCAATTCCTTCTTAGCAACGAGATGTTCCTTAAAATACCATCTCTTCTCATATACAATAAAATATACTGGAACATTTGTTTACTAGTCCTATGGTAACTAAGTAAATGTGTATACAATAGTACTGAATTGATGGAATTTGGAGCAAGAAAATGATTATAAGAACCCGTAGTTACAGGTGCATGTTAAGTATATGTGAAGGACTAAACATGTACTTACCTACTTTGGATGGATGGGACTAATCACAGCCACAGTATTGCCACCCTCTCTTGCAACCACACATCCATGCAGTTAAATTAGTATTACTATAATGGTAACATATTAGTTTTCAAACTATTAATGCATAGTAGCACAATAGCAGTGGTGAAATATGGATTTTTGCTTTGTTTAAAAGTTAGAAGTTTATTTTTTTTTACTTTTAAAGAGGTTCAAGATTGAATTTTCCGTACACAGAAAAGTGCAAAATCTAATATCTAAATTAAGGATAAAATAATATGTTGTCTGAAATGGTGAATAGAAAACTAGAGTGTAGACAGTAAGTAAAAAACTAAATGACACACACTGGTTTTATTATTTCAGTATCCAAAAAAAAAAATCCATAGAAATTAGATACAGTAACTAACTATGCATATAGTTTGAACTTTATAAGCTCAGGAAAATGTATCTGTTCATATACCAACTGCTGTTAATCAATTTAACATAGCTGCTAATGGCCTTTATCTACAGGTCATAGCTATAATTGTAATCCATAACCCTTTATATGCTGTGAGCATTTGCAAATTGACCAAACAAGAGACAACATTATGTGCCAATCTGAAGACATTTAGTAGAACGTACTGTAGCACCATTAGTGTTTTCCATTGGTTCATGGAGGTCTTGAAGTAGGATCTGAATTTTTAAATAGATCTCGTAGCACACATCCAAATCAGAGTGTAAACCAGACATGGTTCATTCCCATGAAACTCCCAGCACAGCACTCTTAGCATTTTCAACTCTGGCATTCACTCCACATAGTTCCCATTAAATAGTCTACACAGGGGTAGCCAACGCTAGTCCTCAAGGGCTACGAACATGTCAGGTTTTCCGGGATTTCCCTGCTTTTGCACAGGTGGCCCAATCAGGGGCTTAGTCTTAGACTGGACTGGCCCAATAAAAGGTATACATACCATTACTCCCTCTCCCTCCATTGTTACTACATGGGATTAGGGACCAACATGACTATCCACATTCTGTTTTTTTCTAATAAACTCTTTACGTACTCTATAAGCCCTTTCGTCCTGCTTGTGGGTACCTGGGATCCTGAAAAAATGTTGTGATCTGCATGAGTTTGGTGACACTATGTCCTGATTATTCTATTGTGAACAGACATACTCTTGGGGTATAGGAAAAAATGGAGACTTTTTTGTCAAAAGGTGGTCTGGAAAGATTCAGGAAGATCATTTTCAACAGCTCATAATGAAAAAGTTGTGTGGCCTTTACAAAGAGGCAGTGCAATAATCAGTGTTCGACAAACCTAACATTGCTCGCCCCGGGCGAAGTGAATTTTTAACTGCGGGCGAGCTACTACTGGCCCCAGCCAGCACACGTTTGGTACTAGGTGGCGAGTAGATTTTTGTGTGAGCGAGTAGATTTTTTGGTGATTTGTCGACCACTGGCAAATTATAATAGACTAACAAATGTTTTAAGAAATCATCACTTCGGCTGTTCTATTAATGGACTTGTCACAAGCAGAGCTAACATTGGGATTTTTACAAACCAGGTTAATTTACCTCAAGGCATTAAAACATGAACGAATGGCTTAACTCGCTCAGTTACATAATGAAACACAAAGTTTCCCTTTTGCAGCACCAAAGCAAGGGTATTTTAATGGTGATGTGGGGTCTAATTATTTTTATAAACATATAAAGCAACACCTCTAAAGGAGAAACAATAAATCGTCCATAAACTCGGGCGGAATATGGACTGTGGAAAGAATGTGTACAACACCTTATTCCTTACACCTACAGATGTAGCCATATGGATGTCTCCAGCACTGGGACAAGCTGTGGGAACACGACCAACAGCTGTCCCGGAGACGAAGTAGAGTAGTAATAATGCGAAGGGGGTTCCGATCCGAAATTTCAGCATCTATGTTAATATATGTGTGTCTCTTAACTCCCTAGTTCATCTTGTGAACAGACAAAATTGCAAGCTGAGCACAACAAGCCAAGTATTAATGCAAATGATGTGATTAAAGATATTAAGAGAGATATGAAGTCAACTGCATTGCATAGCATCGTTTTATCTAAAATGACTTTGTGTGTACAACCCAACGTTACCTGTACACAGCATAACTACCGAATCTGCTGGAATTTAGAATACAGATTAATTACAAATTACACTTAGCACCAATGTTAAATTAATTATTTGAGGGTATTGCCATATTCATTTTACAGTATTTAAAATGACCTTCAAAGTACCATTACGCATGTACAGGTATTCTGCTCCTGAATTTCTGAGACCCCAAGTTTATGTTGTGCACTTCTTAGCATTAAAATGTAGCTGCACAGACAGGTTTTAGAGTTAGTCTGGTTGCAGATCTTTGAGTTGTCTGCAAAAAAAAGCAGAATTAACTTGCAATCCATTTTCAGGTCAGTAGTAAGACATTAAGAACATCGCCTGTGTAATTAAACTTTGAGTCACTCCACAGGTAACGCTCCTCTCTTCTCAGAGTGAATGCCTCTCAGCCAATGTCTTAGCTATTCAACCACCTTGGAACTCACTACTAGTCACTCTAACATCTGTTTTTTTTAGTCATCTATATTGAACAATGTCAAAGGATTTACTGAATCCAGTTACGATATTCTGTACCTCTGGCTCCGCCCTACTCTACTACCTTTCATATGAGTCAATGAAAATCATTTGTGTGGGTCTCTCCACAGTAAATCCATGCTGCCGAGGATCTGGTAAACTAGGGGGATTTCAGATATTCAGATATGTTATTGATCCAGGTGGACAAAATATATTTTTTCTTTTCCCAGGGTTAATATTTATTTCCTAGAAGAAAAAAGGCGTGCTGGATACACTATTACGCTCTCTAAAAAAAATCACTAAAGCCTCTTTGAGCAAACGTTTTTCTCTAAATACACCATTACCCTGGATTGAAGCATTTTCATCTTCTTTCCTGGCATCTCATTTTCATTCGTGTACACATTTCTAAAACTGCTTCGCATTAACATTACAGGCCTTATATTTCAATGGTCAGCTGTACCTTCAAGACTTAAATACAAGAAATATGCAATAGTACAAAGTAAGTATGGGGATTCTATTACTGTGGTATGTTGCCCTTTTTTTTCAATTGACTTGTAGATGTAATAAAGCATGTTGCTAATGAGATTATTCTCGGATGGGGGGCCCGGGAAGGGAACAAGGAAGTTCTACAAGCAGCTGCTTGTTCTGTTAGATAGAAGCACTTTCAAAGTGAGAGAAAAAAAATCAATACCCAACAGCCAGCTTTGGATCATCAGGACTCAACGTTTTATTATTTGTGTTGAACTTGTGTTATATCAGAGCTCCCACAGATTTTCAAGAGAATCATTAGACTCTATGCCATTTGGATCACTCGAGCCTGATTTTCACACCCGCGGATATATTTAGCCATAAAAAGCTGTTGAGAAGATTTCATGGACTGCCTTGGAAAAGTTTGGGGCGCATAGCAGAGAGACGCGAATTTTTAAAATTGGCGAATTATAAAAAGTAGCTTTTTGGGAGGTTTGAATCTCCATATGCAGGAAAAGTGCGAATTCTGCTTGGTTAACATGGATGCGTGTTTTGTGAGGGAGTTACATTGGCGAGATGCGCGTTCAGAAATGTGTTTTAAAACAAAATTCGCGCCTTTTTTCCCTTTGCAATGGCGAGGCAAAACTGGAGACAATGCGCCATTTTATATGTCGCGAACAGCCGCTAGATGACGTCGCGCCTACTCTGCATAGGATATTTTTAAACTGGCGCGATTGAGGTTATCGCCAGCGCGAGGCGAGTTAAGTGAAGTTATTGCAGGTGAAAAATAGAAAAGAAAAATTGGGCGCGTTTTTCGGAACTCGCCATTTTCGTATGCGCTTTCTGCGATTTTCTCCAAAAAATGGCGAATTTCGAACTAGCGCTGCTCTCTGCTAGGCCCTGTGATCTAATATCAATATTGCCAGCAACATAATTTACTGGGTAGAAATATATAGTTCAAATAAATAAGTTAATCTGACAAAACAATAGAAATACGAAAGTGGTGAAAAAACATCCGGTAATTGACATTTTGATATGACTCCTTAACATTAACAGTGCAATTTATTATTGTAAAAGTGATTAGATATGTTTTGCTCTGGCAAATTTTATGAAATACATTCACATGAAGACTATGTGCTCTGAAAGGAGACAGTCACTGTGTATTTTGTAAATGAACTCGTAAAAATGATACCAATCTCTTAGTCAGACAATACATCTTTACTTATTATTGTAGTATTTATATATTAAATATATTATTATTATTATTATATTATTCGATTAGACCAAATCTCGTATCAAACAGTTTCCTTCACAAATTCACACAGCTGGATTATTGTCAATAGGGATTGGGAATGTCCGGACTTTGGTTCTTCTAATCCATTATTCGAAAATGTTATTAATGAAAATGAATGGAAACAATTACATGAATAGGTCAAATTTGTTGCATTATTCCCCAGAGCTTTTGTCTGGCATTTTAAACTTCTGGAAGTGCTGGTCTGAACAGAGCCGGGCTTTATGTGGTCAGTCACAGTAATACTAGAAGACCCTTGATCAAGCCATGCAATATATATATACGACTGTTAGAATTTAGGATTTGTAAGCTTTAAGTAGATCAAAAAAGCTGTCTATGCTAAAAAAGTTTGTAAATCGGCAGGCAAGAAGGCTTATGGGGGTCCATTAAAATGGACATGAAAGCAAAAGGTGGACACTGGGTGCTCATTTGCATGTCATTTCCAGAATCCCGGGACTGCAGTGGAAGAGTACGTATTCTAAGAATAATGGGAGAAGAGCGAAAGAGGGTTACAGACCGTGAAGGTCTCACAAGTGATTATTTTATTGTGCTTAAACATGACCGTCAATAATAGGAAGAGTTTGCAAACATAAAAATAACATCAATAGTTTCCAGCTCCTATCGTTCTCATACAGTAGGCATCCCTTTTCTAATGCGCCGTATTGTCAGCAGGAAGGCAAGGTCACAACCAAGGATAAAGAAGATGATAATAGTCAAAGTTTTCTAATTCTTTCACTGAAACACGACTGGTTGTGCTTATGCTAACTGAGGAATCGACCAATGCGTCTGATATAGATTTTATGCTAGTAGTGCTTGGTAATTTTGATTCCAGTCGTACAGTCCAGTAGGTTCCTTTTAAAATAAGTTCAATATCAAGATGTCATGGATATGTTTTCTTAAATATTATACTGTATAGAGTTATCTTAATAAAACTATTCCTATACTTCTTATATTGTCTGTAAATAATTTTGAGAGAGAACGCACATTCCAGTTGGTGAAGTGGAGTGTTCATATGTCAGCCTCTGTATTCATTACAAATACGGAACCTGATCATCCTTAGCACATTTCATATCCATATATTATTATTTTTAAAAGTCTTAGTAAGTTACGGTTAGACACTGATTCAATGTGGGCGTAAGTCACATGTGGCAAACACATTATGTGTTTGCTATCTTTTTGCACATACACATTACAAGAAATGTAGGAAGTTAGAGTTTAACAATATGTCGTCTAAGAATTTAATTTATTTGTACTTAATTCGTGGACAAATCTATTAACTAATTATCCTCTAAGTCCCATCAAATTCATATAACTAAAAATGGATTCAGCCTATGTAATACTGTATATTTTCTTTTAAAACTTGCGCGGAAAAACACAGTTTTTTTGTTTTAGCAGGGACTATCCAGTGATGATCATTTATGTGGGTTTGGAAAGTTTAGAATTTCAAGCAAGATATTATATGACATATTTGAACTATATTTTACATTGATGTGATATCATACTAAACGTTGTCATAAGGTTATTTGTTATGCCGATGTCTAAAGCACAGATGTCCATTGCTGGACAAGCTACGATGCGAATTTTTATGAGGCAAACGAAACCTGTTTAAGCTTGGGAAACACTTGGAAACATTGTGGAAAATAGCACGATTGTACAAGGTGGTCACACGCAGTCCTCAAGAGCCACAACCAGCCAGGTATTAAGATATCCTGTATTAGCACAGGTGGATCAATCAAAAGGAGCCGAGCCACTGATTGAGCCACCTGTGCGTGAAGCAGGGAGGATCTGAAACCTGAGCTGTTGGGGGCTCTGGAGGACTGAGGTGGCCATCCTTGTTATATAGAAAAAGAATACCGGCGCCACAAAGAATACAGGAAGTCCAACCAGTAGGGACGTCCAAATGGAGTACGAATACAACTGTGATAAGGAATCTTATCAAACGACGGCAATATGTGGGACAAAAGAAAAAAACAAATTATGGTGCAGTATGACCAATCACTGAGGCTATAAATATTGACAGGACTAACAACACAAGAAAAACAAGACAATAGTACAGCCGAAAACATCACTAGCCAAGCTCCAATAAGAAAACAAAGCTAATCTTATATGGGATACTAGGAGGGTTATAGATATAACACGCATCCGGCGGTAAAAGTGAAACCACTACTCACAAGATGATGGGACCACTACAGGCAACAAGCGGAATCGTGCTGGTGGGCTTCCAAGAGGGCGAGCCGGAGCCGCTCTCACTGGCGTCCCCACGTGACAGGTGGAAAGTTGAGTCACACGAATAACGGGATTTCTGGGCGGATTGTGGATTGTCGCGCACACGATACTCCCACCGATGAAGTTCCTCCTTCGCTTATTTGCGCGCGGCTACACCACGGCTTCACTTGCGAACTGCCATCTACCTCCACGGGCCAGGACAAGGCTCTAAAAAAACTCAAACTTCCCGACGCGTTTAGTGTTTTTAGAGCGCTGTAGGGCCCCGTGGAGAGATTGCAGTTCAGCAAGTGGTAGCCGTGGGTAGCGTGGAAGATAAGCGAAGGAGGAGGGGAAGAGGAAGGAACGTCAGCGTTGGAGTATCGTGTTGTGGCGCGAAGTCACATCCGCCCGGAAATCCTGGTCATTCGGGTTGACTCACCTCCACCCCTGTCACGTGGGGACACCAGTGAGAGCGCGCCCCCGGTTCGGTCGCCATTTGGGAGCCCCGACACCAGCAAGATTCCAGCTTGTTGCCTTATTTGTCCAGATGATTGTGAGTAGGTTTCCAAGTTTACCCTCCGGTGCGTGTTATATCTATAACCCTCTAGTAGCCAGTAAACAAATGAGCTTGTTTTATTATTGAGCCTGCTAGTGTCGTTTTCGTCTGTTTCGTCTTTGTGTGTTAGTCTGTCAATATTTTATAGCATCCGTGATGGCATACTGCACATAATTTGTTTTTTTCTTTTCCCACATATTGCACGTTCGTTGATGTGAGAGTTCCTTCAATCACCAGTTGATATTAGACTCCATTTGGACTGTTCACCTTTGTGGCTGGACTTCAATTCTTTGTGGCCGCGGTTATCCTCTTTTTCCTAGTTCCCTGACGACTGACTGTCAGTATTTACTGGGCTGCAGTGTTTTCCACACATTTAAGCTGTATTATTATATTTTGTAGCGATTGTTCACACTGTCTTTTTGTAATTCATCCTTGTTATATTACGTTAAAACTTATTTTGCCACTTTTTTATTGTTTTTTTATAACAAAATCATCCAACAGGAACCTACCGACAGATAGTAGGGTGTAAAAAAAAACAAAATACATTGCTGTTTAATATCATATTAAAATTGATTTATAGTAATGATTACAAATAAGACAGATGAAGAGCACTTTGGTTTATTTAAGAAAAAAAGGCAAAAAGTGTACAAGTAAATTTAACACAAACCAACTATCCACAATATTCGGTTGGGTTGAATAGTAGTATCTGGTTTTTGCGATATTTGTGTCTGAGTGATACATTGCTGGTCCATGTGCTTAGAGGGTGAAACAATATTATGAAAAAGGTAAATTGCATTATGAAAAGCAAGTGTGTATCCCTGTGTTATGAAAAACTTGATATTTCAGGGGTGTGCAGTTACAAGCTGCCATTAGGTTACTTATTTATTTTCCCCTTTAAATATGTGATCAATACAACTCAACACAATGATAAATAAGTAGCTAGTTGAGATCACATCCGTTCTCCTGTGATCAATTGGCAAAGATTTGCTCGGGGGTTCACTAAATGGCTGTAGTGCAGCAGAAGAGGACCAAACCAAAGGATGCAATGTTTCGGGGGCAGATCATCGTGACCAGGTATCACTAGATCAGATTGGTGCACTGCTGGAGGGAGGGCCGGGCCTCAAAAAGGGGTTGGTTTCTGTCAGAGCATAATTCAGAAGAGGAAGGGGTTTTTGGGTTTTGTTTGTGTAATTGTAACTTTGTTAAATGGTTGCTAAGAAAACAAAAAGTGCCGTTACAGTATAAGACATTACAATTTTCATTTAGAGTTCTAGAAGTTGTTTAAACAAAAATGCTACTGCTACAAGTATTTTATCATCGTACAGGAATGATTTATTAAAAAAAAAACACACAAGTAGGATATTGCGTGGTCTTGAGCTTAAACACAGTTTTAATGAAGCGGAGAATATTGTAACTTGTAGGTCTTTCAGGAAATACAACTGATAACTTTTCTGAACACGAGTACTAGCAAGTTAATTGATTGGTAGCTTTTATCTTTCAATTGTTTCCTGTTCATCCATTGATTCAAGTTTTTCCACCGACTTAACATGCCCATTTGTTATTAAAAACTAGGACAATGTTTAACAAAAGTATATGATGGTTACATTGTTTCTGGAAGGAATGGCCGAGCTCTCCGATCGAATCCACTTATAGTATCACTTATCGGTGGCGCTATGTTACGTTATTATAACTAAGCTTAAAAGCTTTTAAGCAGAAATTTGATTGCAAAATTGTGCCCTAAAAATGGGGAAAAATTCACTGTTCTAATGCAGTTGTGCATTTGGAGGTATGGAAACATCAAGTTTTAGTTTTATGTTTAAAATTTAAGAGTATAAAAATCAATAACTTCTTCCCAGTCATTTCCAGATTCATGGGTTCCATGTCACCCTAGTTCACCCGCGATACCATCCCAGTCGCTCACACATGCAATGTATCGGGCTCCTTTGAAGATCCGTAGGGTTAAATAATAACTCTATACTTGTCACCTTGGAACCTATTAATTTCTGCCCTAAGGGTATTGACTTAGCAAAACTGATAATAGGCATATTAGCTCTTAGAGTCTGGTCTAAGGACCACCTTTGCGGTACCACATGGCAACTTGTAATAATCATTGACGGATTATGAGAGTAGTGGTGACCACATCCAGTCTCAATCAGGAGTCCACTGATTGAGCTCCTTTGGCTGGCGTAGGACATTTTGGTGGCCCTTGAGAACTGGAGTGCCCACTCCTCATGTAGAGGCTTGGCGTTGCCAACTAGGCTATTGCACATTTGCTGTTGTGTGTTGTACACCCCTTTCTCTGCTATCAGCCAGGACCGGGCTCCTTTCAGAATTTAAATTTGACTGGACCATCTGACTGTGCTTAGCGAGTGGAATGACAGTTGTGACAGTTGGAAAGGCTAGTGCGGAGGGGGACTGGTGCTGGGCAGTTTGTCTTGATAAGGTGAGGCTGCTTCAGAAACACTCGCAAGGGCCTGACAGATCCATTGGAGGAGGAGATGGGGTTTTGATGGCCAGACAAAGTACACGTGACACCTCGGGAGCAGTGCATGCCCGCCAACACAGCTAAGAGAGAAATAGCAGGATTTACATCCAGAGGAAAAGACAGAGGACCCACTGCCATGGAATACAGGTATATGAGTCTTTCCAAATAACATAAGGAAGAAGGATGCTGCTGCATCTTTTTAATCGAGAGCTCCAACCGAAAGGTTTATACTGTACAAATACCCTGTCTCTGCTCAGACAGGTGTATTTGTGAAAGTAATATGCAGTTGACTATAAAATATATAAAGACAGAGAGTTTTTGTGCGCGTTAGGTGATTTGTTTAGTAGGATTGCAGGAAAACTGTGTGATATGTAGTAGCCAGCGTATGTATTCCTGGTTCAAAGTGATAATAAAGTAAATTAAGTTTGTTATAATTCCTTACAGTTTGTTATTGTTAATTACCTCCGCTTCCACTCTGTGTACCCATCCACTATGGAGTTACCCCCAAGTTACAGGCGCCCACCTAGTGACAGGTTCTGCAGTATGAGGTAGAAGTAAAAGGGGTTAATCTGTTCTTCTTGAGAAGAAAAAATTTTTCTTAAGTGTTTGATTAATTGTTTGATTACTCTTACTGACCAAAACTGTTTACTTCTTAGCTTCATACTATGACAATAAACTGCAACATGGTTTAGATAAGGCGTTACCATAGCATTTGAAAAAACTCTGTAGTGATTCAATTATGCACATTCCATATGAATATTACTGTGTATGACTACAAGCACACTGTGAGAGAGAAATGTTCTAAATAGACATGTTCGCTGAATGAAACTAACAATTGGAATTAAACATGCCCAACATTGACTTTTTTGCTTTTGATTGTGTAAACTTTCTTCACAAAAACACAACTGGTTTATTTCATTTTTAAACAAATAACCTAGAGTCTCGATGTACAGGAGTGGCGCCAACTACGGTTCTCAAGGGCAACCACACAGGCCAGGTTTAAGGAATCTTGTGCTTCAGCAAGGTTGATCAATCAGTTGCTCAGTCTTTGACCAGACTGAGTCCCTGATGAAGGAACCCCCCACCTGTGCGAAGTGGCCCATATCCTTAATATCTGGCCTGTCAGTGGCTATTGTATATGTAGGTATGTATGTACTGTAGGTATTTATTTATATAGCCCAGATAAATGCCATTGTCAATTGGAAAAGACCTTCACAGTCGAAACGTGTTGCTGGGTGGCCAAAAATGAGTTGGCAATTGGAAAACCCGTGTGCCTTCTGTTCCTTCTTCCCATTATTATATAGCGCAATTACTGAAATAGCGCTTCAACAGCAGTTAAGATAAGGTGACAATCATTATAAATAATATAAATAAACACATAAAGGGGGAGAGGGCTTCAAACATAAAATGTAACCAGTTAGGAAAAGGAAAGTCCGCTCTGAGGAGCTTACAATGATGTAATTTGGCTGTAGGAAGAACGTACAGAGACAGAAGGAGGAGGGAGGGGTTCTGGTAAGTGAATCTGCAGGGCAAGGGTAATGTATGAGGGTTGTTAATTATAAGCAGTGGTTGGAGACTATCTATGCTTCCTTAAGCGAGGGTATGTTTAAGGTGGGAGGGTCTTAAGGGTTGTGGGGCATGTCAGTGGGAAGGGTTAAAGGTTGGGAAGAAAGGTTTAGATCACGAAAGGGGTAGAGATAAGACATCTTGAGCAGAACACAAGAGGAGGGATGAGTATAGCGAAAAAAATTAGGGATGAGCATGTTCAGGAGGAGCAGACGAGCTGTAAAGCTTTCAAAAGTGAGGAGGAGAATTGAATGTGTGATAGGGATTCGATAGGAAGCCAGAGAAGGTATTTATTACAGCCAGGGGAGCGCTGATGCTGAGACAGATTTCGGAAATGAGTAGAGTGATACTGGCAGCAGAATTTTTTAGGATAGATTGTAGGAGAGGACGAGGTGGAGAGGCAGGAAGGCCCAGACAGAAGGGGGAGATTCACCGTAGTCGAGAGGAGTGGAGAGAAGGAGGGGAGAGAATGAGGGTCTGTGTCAGGAGTTTTTGAGTCGAGCAACAGAGGAAAAGGGCATATTTTGGTTAATATTGCGGAGGGGAAAAACACATACAGTTTTGTTTTCTACCTTTTTGAATGTGAGAAAGAAAAGAATGTGAGAGATGGAGTTGGTGTAACCCCTAGGCAAGCGGAGTGATAAGTACTTCCAACAGTAATGTGGAAGGAGAGAAAATAAGGGCAGGTTTGGGAGGAAATATGAGGCAGCTAGTGTTTTTGCCATGCTAAGTTTATCAGGAAGGGCCCATCCACGGATGATATAGCAGAGAGACATTCAGAAACTTGAGTCTGTACAGCAGGTGTAAGGTAACGCGGTAAGAAGTAAATTTGTGTGCATCACATTAGAGGTGATATTTGAACCCGCCAGATTGTGATAGATCACCTAGAGAGAGAGGTGTGGAAAGAGAAACAGAAAGGGGTCCCATGACAGAGCGACGCGTTACCCCCCAAGAGAGCGCCGATAGAGGAGGGTAGGTGGTCGAGTATGTTAGCAAAAGAGCCACTGAAAAAGGATGATGGGAGAGTCAAGAGGAGGATCCAGGATATAGAGCTGTTGTACGAGGCCAAGAGTGATTGAGAATGGGGAAAGGAGAGGTGGTGGGGTTCCAACAGTATCAAATGCTGCAGAGAGTTGAGTTAATATGAGCAGAGTGTAATGACCTCTGTTTGCAGCACTGAGGTCATTAGTTATTTTGACTGAGGGGCTGTTTCAGTGGATGTGGAAGCGAGCGAGCTAGATGTAGAGGTCTCTAGGAAGAGAATAAGGGTTGAGAAAATGAGCAAGCTAGGAGAATTTCAATGACATTTCAAGGAGATCTTAGTTAGGGCAAAAGGCTAGGAGGGCGGACAGGTCCGATGTTAGAAAGACCGGCATAGGGTCAAGACTTGCAGTTTTAGAGTAATGTATGACTGTGCAGTTTGAAGGAAAGAGGGAAAGGTACCAGGTTAGGGGAGGAAGTTCAAAAGGTGCCTGGTGAGCGTCGGGATGATAGTAAGAGCAAGAGGTTTAGGAGATGGGAGGGGAAGGGCGTCAAGAGGGGCAGGGTAGAGGGAGAAGAGGAGATCAGCAACCGACACCATCTCCTCCGTGACAGCGGATAAAAAGAGTCCAGGAATGCAGGAGGAGAAGGGAGGAAAAGGTGTGGTTGTTGTAGGATGGGAGAGTATTTCAGAGGGGATGGCTGACGTATGGATTCCACCTTCCTTGAAGTAGTCGCAAGTTCTGAGGTGAAGAGATGGAGGGGAAAAAAGAACCGGCGCATAGGGTGGGTCTGAGTAAGAGGTCAAAGACAGAGAAAGAGTCGGCGGGTAGACTGTGATGTAGGAGTTAGTGAAAGAAAGTAGGATTTGTTTTGACTGAGAAAGGGCAAGTGAGGACAGGATAGCAAAATTTGTGTGAAGGAAGTGCGAGAGTTTGAGTTCCTCCGGGCGATCGGGGAATGAGTGGAGGAAAAGCAGCAGGTATGCGTGTGGGAAATTTAGCCAGGTCTGGGGTTTCAAAAGTGTAAGAAGGCGACAGGAAAGAGTGGGAATGTAGTGTAGATCAAGAGAGGAGTGATAAGGCAGAGTTCTGTAGTTTCCTGACAGGATGTCAGCTCTGGAGCAGAGCCGGGAGAGAGGAGAGGTAGGTGCGTAAGTGGAATCAAAAGCTGATAAGTTAATACAGTGCAGGTCTCGGCCGAAAAACGAGGGGTAGAGGGAGAGAGGTCGAGAAGGGGAGCAGTGAGATGAGAGAATGAGTATGAGGTGCATGGTCAGAGAGGTGAAAAAGGCGAACTGGAGAATTAGGAAAGCGCAAAGTTTTTAGTGAAAACCAGGTCTAGGTTGTGGCCCACCCTTGTGGGTGGTGGCTGCGTCCTACTGTCCACAAGGATTGTGAATGGCCACCTCTGATCTAGACATAAACTTCCAATGCACATAACTGTACGCAGTAACACGCATGATAACTTCTAGAGTTCATAATAAAGGGTTTTGATATAAATCTTGTCTGAAAGCTTAGAATATGGAAGTAATGTGTATGCTTAGCTGTAAATTCTGTAAAATCATTGAAAAACCAGATTGTTTTTTCGCCTCATCTCTGTGAGCAAACTATTATTCCGAAGTCTATACATCATCATGCATAGGGGCATATTCAGTAGATAGGCAGATTTGCAAAACCAGAGGGACCGAATTGAATTGCCCTGTTTACTCATTCGATTGGAGTATTGTTTAATAAAATGAATAACTTCATGGAATCTAAGTCTGGCACTGTAAATCCAGCCCAAAGTCCCCAAATTCATGCGTACTTTTACTATGACAATTGATTCTTGGCAAAGCCAACTGTACAAACAGGCGCTTTTTGTTGTCTTCACTCATGCATGGAAAGATAGCACGGGAAGATGCGAACGATGAAGGATAACAGATTTGACAGGCTCTAACAATTAAATGAGAGAGGAAGGTTGAAAACTCCACATTTAATTATGCTCATACTATGCGTTACCGTTACTAACAACCTTAAAAAGTTAGGGAGAATAAACAGGAATCTGTTCGTAATGAAAAATGTGTGCCTAGTTTTTCTTTCTGACAAAGTTAAACTTTTAATGCCAGAAGTATTTTGATGCTATAGCGGGATGAGGTTGCTGCTGTGAGGTTGCTCTATATTGTTCGTCTGCTTGGGTTTCTCATTCCCGAATGTAACATGGCTGATCCCGTATGGAGTATTGTCATTTCACATTCTGTACCGAGGGACAATGTCGGAGTGATTGTGCGTGCACCCACCCCTGTTTTAACTATTTGCACTTCTATATTTATACTATCTGTGAATTCCTCGTGTTTGTTTGTGAGTCTCTGTGTGAATGTGTGCACATGTGTGCATGTGTGTGCATGTGCGTGAATGTGTGTGTGACAGTGTGCGTGAGAGTGGGGGACAGTGTGTGTGTGAGTGGGGAACAGTGTGCGTGAGAGTGGGGGACAGTGTGCGTGAGAGTGTGGGACA
>WSYH01013200.1:0-17496 GCA_036426205.1 Ascaphus truei
GCGGTAACGACTCTGGTCCACTCCCATAGGAGAAGCTTCAGGCAGCCTACCAGGCTCTTCCAGTAGATGAGGCCATGGACTATCAGCAACTAAGGCTGCTATTTGGGATCGCCTATAGGACTCACTCCAGCGGACCCTAACGACAGCGGGTCAGAACAGTTCAAATATGCAAACAGAGAACACCCGGGTCGTAAGCCCACCGCTTAGTAGGACTTATGTGTACCAGGGGAGGGAAAAACCGGAGAAGCATACCAAGGCAGAGGATCCTTGAACCGTTTGTGCTCGAGCCGTTCATAACAGATACTGCCCCCTCCTCCACTCCTGGGTTTGGTAAAAAGACATGCTGCATTTCCCTGGATTCAGCGGTTCGCTTGGTGGAAACCTCCTTGGCGACGACACCCAACAGGATAACTGGGAACGGGTCCGTGCAAACACCAGTGCTTCTGGTGATTCCAGAGGCAGGAGAGCAGGACAAGCGAGGGTCTACAAACCCGCCAGCTCGGGAGATCCAGTCAACCAGATCGGAAGACTCTTTCCATCTCGAGAGGGGTTCCTGCATGGTACAACTCCGCAGGACGCCCGTCCGGGTTCCGAGGCCATTGGATATCACCCAAGGGAGCCGCCCACCCACAGTATTCCCCAAGAAACTGGACTCCCGTCACCATTTTCGGTGGAGGGAGAGGATAACACCACCAACCAGACGGGAGGATCCCACCACAGCAGAGAGGTCCAAACACCGAAACCCCGTCGAGAGCTTCCGCGACCAACCGAATTTGCAGGCTCCGGAGATGATGAAATGGACGTTCAGATGGCAGAACCACTGACACAGCTTCTCTCTCTGAGGGGACTACAATCCGTGGTTGTTAGTGCCAGCATTCTCTGGAGGGGAAAATAGTCAAAGCCATGCTGACTCGGGATCGGGAAAAACCATGATATAGGAGGGCCTAATTCCAAGCAACAGATATCCTATTGACTCTCCGTGGCATATCGAGTGTATCCATGGAGGATACAAAGAGGATACCGAAGGGCCGAACATTCTACTTTATGTATCAAGGATCAAGAGGCTAGCCTGCTAGTGGGAGTTGATCCCTGCTACCTGCTCCTGTTAACTTGGCACGAGACGGCCCTACTTCTAACATTGTTGGCCCTACCCTACGGAGCCACGTCTCTGATACGAGAAGCCCCAGAAGACTTGGTTTCCTTTTTCCCCAGAGATTTTTTTCCCCGTAGACATCAGTCCCCCAAGACACGGAAAAAGGAGACTGCGGAAAAAAAAAAAGAGATGGTTAAGAAAGGCTGGGGGGACACTTGGTAACATTAGTCAGCCCAAAGTCTGCAGGTCATTGGCCGGAGATTGACCAGGGGGGGGAACCGATAGATACGGGAATTGCCAGACCTGGATCTTCCGAATTCCGTCGAGGCAGAGGAAGACCCAGCTTCTTTGGCTAGACAATTGAGAAGGTGGACAGGTGGTCAACAAACAAGATATAGTGAACAAGGTGGAAAAGTGTTTCAAAATTTTGAAAATGTTGAATGACAAATATAATCGTAGTGAATAAGGTTACACAAACAGGGGAGGTCATTCGACAGTGCTTAGCCCTAAAGGGGGTGGATTTAAAACAGTGTTCACCATAGCCCATACTCTCCCATGGGGGTGTGCGCATTTGGGCAGGGATAAGACCCACGGACCGCATCTGTCCCGGTTTTAACGGGACCGGCAACATGGTGACATCATGAAACTACGTGAGACAGTCCTGAATGCGTTAACCTAGACAAAAGGGACAGAAGCGGCTCCCTTGCCCTCTGCCTTGGTAGCCATCCCATTCGAGAGAAGTGGGGTAGATCCTGTCGGACATTTAGAACCCTCTGCGGAAGGGACATAAAATTTATTACTTTGTGTAATTATGCCACCAGATTCTCCTGAGGCCTTCCGCTGAGATTCAGCCACTGCTAAACAGGTTGCTCACAAGCTGTTAGTAGAACTGTTCTCAAGGGCCAGAGGACTTCCCAAAGGATGGGTAATCTCTGACCAGGAAACAAATTTCATAGCAAAGTTATGCAGGGAAGATGTCCTGAAGTATTGGAGGTAAAATCCGTTCCGGACCCTCAGTCTACCCATCATCAAGATGATGATTGTTTTAGAGAGGTTTAACCGTACTTTAAAAACCATGCTAGGAAGTTTGTGGACACTGAAAGTGAAGCTTGGGATGAACTTCTCCTTTCCTATTGTTTGCGGTCGAGAAGTTCCCCAATCATCACAGTTTCCTCCCCGTTTGTTGAGTTCTATATGGACGCCAAACCTCTTGGTATTCCGACCTAATTGAAGTAAATACTGGGCGGAGGAGTCCTCCACTCCAGAAACACCTTCAGTATGTCATAGACCTAGAAACGCCTTAGACATGATAGGTAGGTTTGCAAGGAAAATCATAATCTGGCTCAAGAACGGCAACGCAAGAGCGGCAGTACACCAAATTCCCGCTTGAGGTCCTTCCAACCTGGGGACAAGTGATTGATGCTATACTACCGACATCAGAGAGGTAAACTCTTGGCAAAAGTGGCAGGGTCTTTCCAAGTTCTCCGCCGCACCGGGGAGGTGAACTATGAGATCTCCAACCAGGGTTCAGAAAGGGTTTACAAACAAATCTACCACGTTAAAACCTCCTGAAACCCTGGAAAAACTATGAGATGCGTTCATCACCCCGGGAAGGAGAGACGGATTGAGTCCACAGCCTCAAAAGGTAGTACGGACCATGACCATCAGGGGTTCCATGGGGAGGGCAGTAACACAAAAAAAAAACGGAACAAAGGTCAGGACCACTAGGATTGTGCCAGTTCCCAGATGTTTTGTCGAGTGCCAGGGCAGACCGATTTAGTGTCCCACGGATTGGAGGACAGAACATGGCGTTAAAAGTACGGTCCAGGTCCCTATAGATTGCCAGAGGGCCGAAAGGACCTAGTAGAGGGGAGATAATAGACATGTTGGAATTTGGGCGTGATCGAGGAGTCCCACAGCGATGGTGTAGTCATATAGTGTTGGTACCTAAACCAGATGGGAAGGTGAGGTTTTGCGTGCATCTGCGAAAGGTAAATGCATGTATCCAGATTCGATGCATACCCAATGCCTAGGGGTGGATTGAATGTTGACTCTCTTGGTAAAGCAGAGTATATCTCAACCTAGATCTCACGAACGGATATTGGCAGATTACCTCTAGCGGAAAGAATCCAAATGCAAAACTGCCTTGCCACCCCGCTTGGTTTATACCAATTGTACTATGCCATTTGGGGTACATGGGGCTCCTGCCAGTTCCAAAGGTTATGGACACGGTCCTACAGAACCCATAGGAAATACTGCCGCGGCCTAACTTGGATGACATTGTCTCTATAGCAGACACGGGCAGTCTCATATAAAAAGTTAAGGCCAGTTCCTACGTCCTTAAGAGATGCAGGGCTCGCAATCGGCAATCCAAATAAAATGTTTGTGCCCTGGGTAAAATCCCCATACAAATACTTGTGGCTAGTCGTTGGGGGGAGGGATAGTAAGAGCCACTAGCTAGCAGAGTTGCCACCATAACGAAGTCCCCAAACACCGAACCACAAAAATGACAAAGACACAGGTACGCTCCTTTTGGGTGTTAAAACGCGAGTATTAAAGGCGCAACAGTGATAAAGGATCCCCAATTTTAAGACATTCTGCACCCCTAAACAGACTCTGACAAAAAAGAGTGGCCAACCGGACCCAAGTTAAGATGGTGCTTGGGAGGGCCACAGAAACCTTTTACATGGACGAAAAAAGTGCCCTTCAGAGGGCCCCACATCTCTATGACAATAATTTTAACAGAACCCTTCTCATTCCAGACTGACGCCATCTAGGTGAGACGTAGGGGGGGTTGGGCATGTCTTCCAGCGCAATTTGATGGTGGTAGAACACCCAATATGTTGCATCACTAAAAGAACGAAGCTGTTCCCAGTTGAAGTGAGGTATGTATTCCGTCATTGAGAAAGAGTGCCGCTGCTGAATAAAATGGGCAATTGGGAGTGCCGTTGAGACAGTGAGTCACCGTAAAGGTACACGGTTCACCCTGGGTTCAACTGGACCATAAGCGCCCTTAGAAGTGGTTAAACACATGAAGGACAGCAAATGTCATAGGTTGACCCTTTGGGTACATGGCCCTCCAACCCTCTTTTGTATTCAGCATAGACCTGAAGGACCATGGAAAATCATTGGATTTTTTTTCGTCACGAGAAAGGAGTGGCATGGTCGGAGGAGGGCATTTTCAGCGTGTGGAGACACAGCCAAACACACAACAGGGGAAGGTATGTGAGCGGGTTATAAGAGTCAGCCCCTATCAGATTTATGCCTGGGAGACTATGTCGCTGAGTTGCTTCATCACACACCATAAGCTGGTAAGCTCAAGTGGGAAGCTAGATAATAGGATGTACAGTGACCCTGAGAGCCAGCAAGTGTAAAAAGGATAGTGTTACTGGGGGGTAGTAGTTGGCTGCATTAACCTTAGCACGACTTGCTATGTGAGGCTGTTAGGGCAGAGGATTAAGACCAAAGGTCACACTTCAAGCCAAATAAGAGATTGTTCAGGTTGTTTTCCTGACTGCTTAAAGTACACGTAATGGTTTGGTTGGTCTAGGCCAAGCCGGAGCCTGCCAAGTGATATGGGCTGGTGTGTTTAGTTAGATTCTCCAATGTGGAGCAGGTTTATTTTGGTATGGTGTTAAAAGGACAAGTACCCGCATGTTATGTTATGTGGTGGAAAAAGTCACTAACGTTTTCATATCCTGAACTAACACCGTGTGGTCTGTTCCCTGAGGCCAGTCGGCTACAGGCCGGCCGGCTAGCCAACAAATGGATAATAGGTAAGATTGTGCCCATTACATAATGTAACTAGTTCAAGGTGTATAGTGTAATAGGGGGTTGAGTGTAGTTGGGTATAGGTAGCTCTATATTATATTTATAGTATTTATATTTGATTTCCATTGGTGTGTTATTGTATTAATTGTGGGTTAGTACGGCGGGTGGGATGAAGTGGTGGTGTGAAGTGATTAGCCCAACGGGTGGTTTGTTTAGGCTTGGGTGGGTAGGGCAGGGAGGGCTGAACCCAGCACCCCTGCAGCCCGAACAAACAACAAGGCAAATACCCCTTTCACCCTCACCCGCGCTACCACCCAAAACCTGGCACGGTGGTTACCCTTCATTGCCTTCAGCGGTTAGCCGCTAAGGTAATGGAAGTGGCCTTAAATGCATTTTTCCTGCCTCGTGCATTCCCCGGGGGGTCTCCGGTGCTGGTATTAATGGTTACAGCTCAGAGAGACCCCCGGCATCAATCCATGGCCAGTAAAAAGGCCAGAATTTTTCAAGTGCGCGATCCCGCTCATACAGAGACTCTCATCCATCAACTTGCCGAACTATGTTTTTGGCGTGCCTGTAATTCATGCATAACAAACACCAGGTCTATCTCGGTGGCGTAATAGCGTGCGCAAAGACTACGCTCCACTACTAGAATAACAACGTGGCAGAAATAGGGTTAATTTGAGGCGAAAGGGCCTTCTCGCCCTCGCAATGGCGGGAACAAAAACGCCCAAAAAAATTGGCGTTTTTTTTGATTATGCGTCAACGAGTTTTACGCCCCTTACTGATGGGGTGTAGGAAGCATTTTTGGCGTGAAACAGTGCGAATAAGTGCCTTCAACGTTACTGGCTAGGCTTATCAAGAGTGCCCGCTCACACATTATCACATTATTTTGGCCTTTGTACAAGGTAGTAAAGTTCTGTCTTGTGGGTGATTCTGTAGCTGGAATCTCCTGCAGCCTCTGCTCCTTCGCTTCGTTGATGTCTCCACACGTACTTTTGCACACGAGATGCCGGAAGCCAGACTTACTTACTCTGGCATCTGGCAATGTTTCAGACCCCAGCCTCGCGTCTTGACTGCTCCGCCTTTGACGATGAGCAGTCTAGATCATGATGCTGATTCTACAGCTGTACTGTACGGGTCCTCTACCGCGCTGGCCCCAGCAGTTAGTTGTCTCCCAGGCGTCTCCCAGCACACGTCTCCCGGAGTTTCGACACCTGGCAGCCTGCAAAGACAATAAAAACTAATCACCCTCTACCAATTTCCCGAATAAACTTCCCTTCCTCATAGCTATGATGTCCCGGAACGGGTGTATTCCCTTATAGAAGAGTACCATCATCTCAGTGTTGATTGGAACCTTCTTTGATAATTGACATCAGGTATACTCCATAATTTCTCAATATTATCATGATGCTCCATCGCTCCAATGAGTTAATGATTACGTTGTTTAATACTTATCTTGTTATGACAGTGAATCTCCAAAAGATATTACTACTGAGCATGCATAATGAATATTAAGTTACAATGTATCTAATATACAGGGTAGGGATTGCGACTCTTCTATAAGAATTGTTCAGAAGTAGTGTAGAGACAACTGGTAACACTTTATGTTTGATATTATACACGGTGTTTTGTTTATTTCTTCTCACTCTGCATGTTGTCACTCCCCACTGAGGACCAAGCGCCAAGGGTACAGCGGTATTGCAGGAGAGTCAGAGAAAGGGGGACTTTGACTTTTGAAACAGGATCCTTACATGCAGTAATCAGGGACATCAGACATTTGAGGGCACTCATGCAGTAAGCGCGGAATATGTGAAATCGGCACGCTTACCGATTAGTCATGTTATTGGCGAGCTCTTCCCCTCTCTGCTGCAAGTAAGTTGCGAATACCTTCAAAAGAAGCCGAAAACAAATCCGCCCACTCTCACGATGATTTGCCGATCACACACAGGTGTATGGCGTGCGTTGGCGGGGTTGCTGTAGGTTCGCCAATCAAAAATCTTGCTGAATTCGGCGAGCAAGCATGGTATTGGATAGCGCGCCATATTAAAGGCACGTGTACTGTTAATTATTCTCTGTGTTGTTGGGATTGAGAGAGAGAGAGACCCACAGAGCTGGGCGATTTAATATTTGCAATTGACTGAGAGACTTGTTGTGTATTGGAAACGCTTTGTCCTTTGTTTTTTGTTTACATCTTGTTTGTTTTCTATGTGGAAGTGTTTCGTGTGATTGGCTGTACATTTGTTTTCTGTTTTTTTGTGAGTGCTATAAGTGATGGCCCGCAAAGCGTGGGAAGAGTGATGCTGGTGGAGTGGTAGTGCTACTCGTGAGAGTACGCGTCGGAGTGGAACGTACGTTCAGGGGAGTGCGTTGCTTAGGAGTGGGGAAGTGCGTTGCTAGGAGTGGGAGTGGCTGTTGCGGGAGTGGAGTGCTGTTGCTAGGGGAGTCTGGATGGCGAGTGTTGTTGCTGGGAGTGGAGTGCTGTTGCTAGGGAGTGCTGTTGCTGGGGTGCGGTGCTGTGCGGGGAGTGCGAGTGCTGTTGCGGGAGTGGAGTGCTGTTGCTGAGTGGGAGTGTGTGCTGGGAGGGTGGGTGTGCGTGGTGGCTCAGTTGCTGATGGGGTGTTGGTGGTGGCGTGCTTGCTGGTGGCCAGCTTTTTGGAGTCCTTCCATTGGAACAAGGAGAGTCCAGTCACAGCAGCCAAGCTCTGAACCAAACGTGTAGAGGAGGAAACTGTGGAGCATCCACGTAATCCTCGCTTTCAATGACAGGAAATACAGCTCTTGTCACGGGATTCTGGGCACTATGACAGCTCTATGGACATTTAGTAGGTAAGTGTACCTTTCCATTTAGTTCTTCAAATACATGTGATCCTAGGTCATGTGGAGTTTTGTTAATAGGCAAATAGGGTCCATAATATCTTTCTATGTTAATTAGTGTGGAAACACATCTTTTATCATGCGTTTACAAGACAACAAAACTCAGTCGTTCAATTTGCGATAACTGCATACAATTTAATGCAAGCTGCTTACATGTATAGGTTAGTAGTGGAATGCTCATGTGCTTCACAATTTACACCTAAAACAGCATGTTTCTCTGGAACAGCAGCAGTGTAGGAAACGTGGTGGTCTTGTATATTATGAATTAACGTCATATATTTTGTATGTTTTTCAAGCGTGGCAAGTTCATCAAGCAAAAAGAAATGTGGACACAATAGTAATGGTGTCATGCGTGTGGGAATCGGTCAGGGTCAAAGGGAATTGTCGCAAGAGATTTGACGTAATTAGTGCTAATTAAAAGGAAAATACAAGACCACGCGTCGCATGCTTCTGGCACTGGAGTGGCCCGCCACCACAGCGTCTGATCTTAACTCCATTGGAGAGCTGCTTCGGGGAAATTACTTCCCGTCGTCGTGGAGGGTTTGCCCGGTGACAGGGACATTCGGAATTTATCCCTCACAATTTCCAACCAGGTGAGAATGTTACTGTACTAGGCGGTCGTTGCTTACATTATTTTAAAATTCCGCTGCTTTTTATGTGTCTTCCCAATATAAGCATACCTACATCTATATATGTATAATGTCTGTTTCTCTCCTCTCTCTCTCTCTCTCTCTCTCTCTTCTCGTCTCTCTCTCTTCCTCTCCTCTCTATATATATATAGATATATATATAATCTCAAAATAGACATATATGTTGTAGTCCTTATAAAGCAGTAACTACTATACCACGTGGCATTGCGTGGCGACGATTGCATGTGAATTCCCACAATGCTTTGCTGCAGTGGAAGCAATTATGGGGGCAAAGATGGGAACAACAGGGTAGCACACATGTGTAACCAAGCTAATGAGAAATTATTACTAGCTACTGGTACAGAACATAAATTGTTATATTAATGTGTATATTATTTATTTAAATCATACAAACACGACATACTGGTATCTTAATCAGCATCGAATATATTGCATGCAACGGCCTACAAACATCACTTGCACTAACAAATGTCTAGTGTTTATTAAAAGGTCATTTTGCTTTATGTCATATACAGACAGCATATGAGGCACACGTAGCATATGTTATGTCATTGTGTTCATACTTGCACTTCAGACGACTATTTAGCTCCTCTACAATTGTGTTTAAGTAGCTGCAATGAATATGTCATCACAGCATACACGTCAACAGAGGGGGGGGGTGGTACAGACACACCCTAATTACAGGGTCATCTTACGGTCAACTTAGTTGACACCATTTTCACCTGCTTGAAGTAATTGAAAGGTCTGACTGATAGGGTTTTTGGGAAGGGAAAACCGTTCTTACAACCTGGACTACCAAAATGAAGGTAATCACACTCATTTGAAAGCTTTACTCTAGGTACTAAATCCCCCAACAACTCATTAGATATGAAACCGTACGTCACAATACGTTCACTATATCTATGTTGAACTGATATCAACACCACATTATCACACACTGCATGTGTTGTGTGTTGTGAGTGGCAGCCACATTCAGGCGTGCCACAGCTTCTATTAATGACCACACATATCCTCTACCAAAAATTCATATTTTAGCTATATGACACCTTCATGAACCATTGTCAATGTTCATCTTATGATTGTTTGTACAATTATTATAATGATATGACTACACAACATATGATTTGTATGTACAAATGTAATCATTTTATCCTAACGCATACTGCAGTCAGAAACATAGTATTTGTAAGTGACAGAACTCAAAAGTTCTAAATATACAGGCATGTACATTGTATTACAAACTTTTATGTTCACTTTCACACACACATTTACGGTTAAGGAACTGATGCTGTTAGTTGTCTAATACAGAACATACAATAACTGTATGTTCAATATTACACATGTAAATTGACAACTGATGTTATTGTTTATATAGTTGCCCTGGAGGACATGTGTCACCGAGACGGAACAAGTGTCTTCACCTGGGTCATGCAGCTCAACACACCTGGAAGGTAAGGTATGAGGTGGTGGACATATAATATGTTACTGCTAAATGTTGTTGTCATGTTCATTATTTGTTGCATGTTCTTTAAATAGGTATTACTGGTCAGTGAAATGAAGTTTTTAAGACAACATGTATGTGTTTGTGAAGTTAAGTATCATGTAGGAGTTCAGAGTTTGAGCAACTTTCATTCATTCTTATTTCATACTGAGTCCAAAACTTATTCGTAAGTCAAGGTAGTTTTTAATTGGACGTATAAAACGTATGGAAACTGTTAGGTGTTGCTTATCACACAGTATAATTACATAGTTAAAACAGCAGAGATTAACATGCCATTTCATAATGTGTACTTTATTTATAGCCATGATGATGATGATGATGATGATGATGATGATGATGATGATGATGATGATGCCGCGCACATAGACACCGAAATGCAATCAAGTGACCATGAAGAGGTTCCCATTGAAAGAGTATACACAGGCAAATCGTCATCAAGTAAGACATACGATGCAATACACTGGGACACGTTTAATTTGAGTAGGGCTAGTACCGCAAGCCAGGACATTGTCCCGGCTTGCTAGCCACTCCCTCGGGCCGTGCGCGATCACCGACCGCGGTTCACGCGTCATCGGAGCCTGCGCCCCCTGCACGCGCGTCCAGGGCTCCCGAGGAGCCCTGGTGTCCGCGATGTTGGGGACGGCGGCAGGGGTTCCGGGGACCGGCGGACCCGGCGGCGGAGGAGGAGAAAGCCCCGATCGGAGGTGGCTCCTCCGCGGCTTCGGCGCGCGCCCGGCACCTCCGGCGCGCGCCAGGTTACTGCTGCGGCCGAGACCGGGGGCAAATGCTCGAATAAACTCGGCGCGCAGCAGTAGTAGCTTCTGAGAAAAAATTGTGAGAAGCTGAAAATCGTCGCCTTCAGTCTGATGACGTGCACGAAAGGATGATTTCACTGTAGGAAGAAACGTTATCACAATTGTCACATCTCCACAGAGTCGTTCTATTGAAAGTGCCTAACACAAATGCAAAAATAAACACGTCATTAGAAGCAATGGTTGTGCAGCAAACCCAGCTAATTACTTGAGAATGACTACTGTACCAAATTTCAAACTTTAACACCTCACAGGAAGGATCTTTACATGCTGGTAATTTTTCACCCAAGCATGTGATGTTCATTCCCCAGGTCGGGAGTTACCGGTTAAAGTAGCAGAAAGGATGTGCAGGTTCCTGACAACATCCTAACCGCTGCCATCTGTAGAAAATCAGTAGTGACACCTACAAAGGAGGAACAAAAAAAAAAAGCACAAGCAGGTTACTGACCAGTTTTTGGACACAACCAAAAAACCCAAACATGAAAGGACCCACCATGGTTGTGCACTGTGTACCAACTTGCTCACATGTGTCACTGCCCACAAGCCCTGTCCGTGAACAGTCACTGCCCACAAGCCCTGTCCGTGAACAGAGTCACTGCCACAAGCCTGTCCGTGAACAGTCCTGCCCACAAGCCCTGTCCGTGAACAGTCACTGCCCACAAGCCCTGTCCGTGAAACAGTCACTGCCCACAAGCCCTGTCCGTGAACAGTCACTGCCCACACCCTGCGTGAACAGTCACTGCCCACAACCCTGTCCTGAAACAGTCACTGCCCACAAGCCCTGTCCGTGAAGTGCCAGAGGCCACTCAAACTGCTTCTTGTTGTGCCTAAAGTTGTAGGTAAACGAAAAAGGAAAATCCAAGAGACAACAAGCAGGCCTGTTACTCGCTCTCAAAAGGAAAATAATAATAAATGTTATAATTCAGTAATATGTCTTTGGCCTTGTTTGTGACTTCAGATTATACTAATTAATATTGTATGTATGCTGAAGACCTGTTGTTCCAACATTCAGTATGTTCTTGTACACGTGAAGTTTTGGAAATGGTAACAGTCCTAATTAATAATAGTGTTATTAATATTTATGTATTAATCAGTCTGTTCAGTAATGGTCACCAGGAGCCAGTTGCTGTGTTTAGAGAAGCTGCCATTGACTTACCTGCAAAACATTGTATTGGGTGTGTTACTTGATGTATCATTGCATGTTAAATTATTCACATGCAATTAAAAACACACATCTATTTAACTGCTAAATCTTTCTGTCCGTGTACGCAGGATTAAGTGTAAAATATTACTTACTTCACCTTGCTTGACCCTTGTAATGTTGTCCTTTATCATTTATGAATTTCGGTTTCAAGAACATATCTGGAATGTTTTACTAATATATATGTAGTATGTATGGATATATGTACACACACACAGTGTGTATATATATATATATTATATAGATTATATAAATATATATATATTATATATATATAGTATATATATGATAGATATAGTAGATATATAATATATATATATATATATATATATATATATATATATATATATATATATATACACACTGTGTGTGTGTACATATATCCATACATACTACATATATATTAGTAAACATTCACAGATATGTTCTTGAAACCAGAATTCATAAATGATTAAAGGACAACATTACAATGGTCAAGCAAGGTGAAGGTAAGTAATATTTTACACTTAATCCTGCTGTACACGGACAAGAAAGATGTTAGCAGTTAAATAGATGTGTGTTTTTAATTGCATGTGAATAATATTAACATGCAATGATTACATCAAGTAACACACCCAAATACAATGTTTTGCAGGTAAGTCAATGGCAGCTTCTCTAAACACAGCAACTGGCTCCTGGTGGACCATTACTGAACAGATGATTAATACATAAATATTAATAACACTATTCATTAATTAGGACTGTTAACATTTCCAAAACTTCACGTGTACAAGAACATACTTGAATGTTTGGAAACAACAGGTCTTCAGCATACATACAATATTAATTAGATAATCTGAAGTCAACAAAACAAGGCCAAAGACATATTTACTGAATTATAACATTTATTATTATTTTTCCTTTTGAGAGCGAGTAACAGGCCTGCTTGTTGTCTCTTGGATTTTCCTTTTTCGTTTACCTACAACTTTAGGCACAACAGAGGCAGTTTGAGTGGCCTCTGGCACTTCATGGGCAGGGCTTGTGGGCAGTGACTGTTCACGGACAGGGCTTGTGGGCAGTTTGTTACTTCAGATTATCTATTATATTGGATGATTATGCTGAAGACCTTTGTTTCCAAACATTCAAGTATGTTCTTACACTATGAAGTTTTGGAAATGTTTAACAGTCCTAATTATGAATAGTGTTATTAATATTTATGTATTATCATCTGTTCAGTAATGGTCCACCAGGAGCCAGTTCTGTGTTTTAGAGAAGCCTGCCATTGACTTACCTGGCAAAACATTGTTTTGGGTGTGTTACTTGATGTAAGTCAATTGCATGTGAATATTATTCACATGCAATTAAAAACACACATCTATTTAACTGCTCACATTTCTTTCCGTGTACAGCCAGGATTAAGTGTAAAATATTACTTACCTTCACCTTGCTTGACCATTGTAATTTGTCCTTTATCATTTATGATTCTGGTTTCAAGAACACATCTTGAATGTTTACTAATATATATGTATGTATGTCATGGGATATATGTAACAACACACACAGTGTTTATATATATATATATATATATATTATATAATATACTATATATATATATATTATCTTATATATATATATATATATTACTATAATTATATAATATGGATTGTACTATCTAAACTGGTATAGATGTATTTTCAGAAAACTACACTTCATGCTTCCTTGTGAAAACACAGTATTTTCATATATACAGGCCTAATGTTTGGTGAAATATACTAACTTTGAGCCTTAACAGTGTTTGGCCCTAAAACAATATTTATTACTTAATTCATCATGTTTATCACCATTTAAATAGGTTTCAACAAGGCCTACTTACTGCCATCAGTATTTTCTGTGTACACCTGCATTACAGAGATATATATTGTTGTAACACTACAGGCCTTCTAAAAAAAAAACCGTTGTTTGATGGTAAATCACATTTACCAGACAGTTCAATGCATATTCCATCAAACATTGTAAGCCTCTATTATTTAAACCTTTAAATAAATCCACCAATATAAAAATCCCTCTTTACATTCAGCCCTTAATATGTAATAACACACACATTAAAAGTTTGGTTTACAGACATAGCATATGTTATAAAGTAGGAAAGCTGGGTGGGGGTTTGGGACCGGTTGGGGTAAGGGGGCGAGGGGGGTCTAGGAAGGTTGGAGATGATCGTGGGTGGGTGGGCTGGGGACGAAGAAGTGGTGAAGGGGTATGAGGAATGGTGGGTTGTGAATGGGATAGATCAGTGGGTATGTTTGGAGTTGGGGAATGGGCGGGTTGTGTAAGATGGGGAGGGGTCGGGCGGGTAAAAAATGGCGTTGTGTAGAGTAGTAGGATTGAGGGTGTGTTGAGGGTGTAGAGTAGGGTTTATGGAGAGGAGGGGGTGTTCAGAAAGCGGGGACAGGGGGGTTTGGGTGTTAATATGTGTAGGACATAATTGGGGAGGAGTGGGGTTGAAAAGAGGGTGGGGGGTGTAAGGTGGGGATATATGACCAGCTTGGGGAGAAAGAGCGTTGATGTTGAAGAAAGGGGATCGCGGGGGGGGCAGGCTAGGAGGGGAGGGCGGGGAGTATGAACGTGTAGGTTGATGGAGAGGGTGAAGAGGTATGTTGGGTGGGGGGTGAAGGTGGCTAGTTTGGGTAGAGAGGGGTTCAGTTTAGGGTTGGGCAGGTTCGGGGTTAGGGTGCGTAGGGGGGGGGGGGAAGGTGGTATGGAGGGTAAGTGATGGGGTTTGGCATTGCTCCCTTCTCTCGCTCTATCTCTTCTCTTCTCTATCTCTCGCTCCTCTCTCTCTCTCTCCTCCTACTATCTATTAATTATCCACCCGTACTTAAACTTGATGCAGACAGGGGTTACCAGACTTAAAATAGACACTGAAATGTATGAAAAAAAAAAATACATTGCAGTGGTGTGTATTTCATTATATGCTGCTGTGTAAGCACTATTTCATAAAGTGGACACATGTTTTCTTTCCTCAACCACATGTATACTATATTGTGACAACCCGCCCTCTTTGTAGTGCTGGAGCGTCTGTCTGGGTTCTTCCCACACGTTTCTGGGTTAATTATACAACAAACAGGATCAGCCGAAGTATTATGCTGCTTAACTCAGGCTTCTGCCTGCTTTATTTTCATCAAGTAGGGTACCTGCAGCTTTAACATGTGAAAGTTAGAGGTACTCAGTATACTTTCATTCAGCAGTTCAACATATTCAGTGTTACCATATTTCCCACACTGTTATTTCAGAAATAAAAACCAAATCATATAAGCAAAATCTATCCTTTCAGGATCTAACTACACATCAGAATTAGTCTCTCTAACAGCTGCTGCCAACTAAACTGGTTCCCAGCTTAAAACAATGCTCTCTCATTTAGGGACCACAAGATACAGCACAGTCTTTTAGCAACAGCAGTAATCATTTGTTTTGTCTTATCTGTTTCGTGGAGTCCAGGCAAATCCTCTGTGACTGTCATACGTGGAGAGGCCGTCAACCCCGATACTGGAGCGGGAAGCAGCGACACCCCAGCCCAGGCTCCAAGGAGAGAGTGAAATGCAAAACTCTCTGCTCTAAATACCTGTGCATGTGATTAGAAGAGCAGGTGAGGGAGAACTAGAGCCCATTGTAATCTGTGGTCTGGATTTTCCATCCAGCTGCCTGAGTTAAGGTGAAGCTGTGGAAACGGATCATTTTTAGCTATGCTGCACTTTCTGACTAAAATGGGCAGAAAGCTGCCTACACTCTTTGGACTAGTCACATATCCCCCCCCCAGCTCACACCTACTGGGGTGAGACGGCATGGACCTCATGGGGTGAGCGTCCTACCTGAAATACTTGAGGCAACTCCTCAGTACAACATTAAGTATTCACATGATACGAATGAACTTTTTCATGGCAATTATGGACAATAGGTTTCGTCATAAGAGACTATACTTGGCAAACATATTTGTTGCTCTCTATTAGGGAAACTATTTTGAAAAATAAGTGTCTAGCACACATTCTTACAACCCAGGATATGCTAAATATATTCACAAAACCAAAACATTTCTGATATCTCCTGGGTTTTCTACTGTCAGAATATGAACCTCATTATATTATTTACCAACCGAAAGGGCCATCAACCCTGTATATTAATTTGTAGTTTAGGCTACATTTTCAACACAGAGAACCAATAACACTGTGACATTGACAATGCTTATTCTAGAGCCTAATATACCTTACACAATAGCTTATTTGCATAGTTAAGTGGTCCGTGACATAGTCCACAGTGTATAACAAAAAAATATCGGTCAATTCCCCAAACACATTTTTTTTTTTCTTTGACTTCCAGTCCATACATTTCCTGACTTTATTTCATGCCGCTGCAAACTGCAAATGACTGGCACTGTTTTCTTACTTCTGACGAACTCTGGGGCCGGATAGTCTTTGTCTTTATATTGTGGCCCAGAGTGGCGAGATCCGGAAAAAGTCAAGTGCCAGCGTTGACCTTCGTCGCTTTTGATTTGCGACCTTTGAACCTTTATGGTACTTAGAAGATGAAGCACTGATACCTGGAGCACCTTCACTGAGTGGGGCTCTCACTAACTCCGGCTGTACCCTGTGGTATTTTACCTTTGCAGCCGGCAGGCATGTAGCTTGGACCTCTCTTTTCCGAGTTCTACATTATTCAGCGCTGAAGTACCGTGGAATAACCAGAGTGACGCATATTCTACAGGGTTTGATACGATCCTGTTCTGGTCATCCTAGTCCAGAGACTGGATTTTTATAGTTGCTCTTTCATAATGATGGAACCTTTCTACATCCACCCATGCGTGGCACGGTAAAATGATTGAAGAAACAGGCTGTTTTATTCCGGTGATTGAAACCGACGAATTTTCATCTCTGTAGCAGCCTGTAGGATGTAGTGCGGCGCTTTACGCCGATATTTCTCTTGTCCCTTCTTCCTTGCGAACAAGAGCTTTGCCAGTGCTTCGAATTATTCTAATGTCTTTTCTCCTTTTTCAAAATGTTAAGTTCCTCCACAGGGATTCTGTTTTGTGCATACATGTCGCAATTATGTTCTCGAGCGTCCATTCTTCCTGGTGCTGGCTTTCTGAGTGTGCATCGTGCTTCCTGCACTTCAATTTTTCTGGTTCAACTGTTTTCTTACTGTTTTTTGCTTGGCAGTCAAATCTGAATTTTCCAATTTCAGAGTCCTCATTTTCGTGCTTTTAAGTCTCTCTAACTCATTGGAGGCATTCTCATGGGTTGCTTCAACATTCCCAGCTCTGTGTTCAGACGTGGCCCTCCAGGAGTAAGTGTTGCACCTTGGGCTGAGCGCCATGACTCTGAGAGGACCTTCCCTATTCTGTTTTAGGATAGCAATCAATTTGTCAGACTTAATCTGTTTTTCATCAATGGTGGCAATTCGGTGTTTTTGGCCTGTTTCAGATTAGTCGTCACCTCTTCCAGCTCAACTCACTAGAGAGACTCTGTTTTCTTCAAAGCTCGTGTCTTGAAAGCGGAAGTAAGCACCTCTGAACTCGGGTTGCCTTCTCGCTCCTTGTGTCCAACATTCTCGCACCCTTATTGTTA
>WSYH01013201.1:0-17494 GCA_036426205.1 Ascaphus truei
CCCCCACCCTCCATGCCCCTTGCCCCCCCTTCCTCCCCTCCCTCCCTAGGCCCCCCCCGCCACTTCCACGCCCCTTGCCCCACCCCTTCCACTCCATGCCCCCTGCAATTACAAGCCAGCCGCGGCAACCGCCGGCGTAGGGGTAAATCAGATAAAGTAGCCATTAAAGAAAAAAATTGGGCGAGGCTATGACACATTATTGAATAAACGCTTTTATTTCCGAATGAAAGTGTAACGGTGAATTGTTACAAGATATCACTTGTTGCGTTATTGAGAGGAAGTTCCGGTAACGTTACCACCTGTATAGTATTAAAGAGTTTCCTTAGAACTCATAACTCCTCCAAACTACTGCGGTAACTGCTCAGAGATTAGAGATCCCCCCCCATGACTAGCAGTAACACTCTAGAGGATTAGAGATCCCCCCCCATTTACTGCAGTTAACATCTCAGAGATTAGAGATTCCCCCCCATTACTGCGGTAACTGCTCAGAGATTAGAGATCCCCCCCCATACTGCAGTAACCTCTCAGAGATTAGAGATCCCCCCCATACTGCAGTAACCTCTCAGAGATTAGAGATTCCCCCCCCATACTGCAGTAACCTCTCAGGATTAGAAGATTCCACCCCCAATACTGAAGTAAACCTCTCAGAATTAAGATTCCCGCCACCCCCATACTGCAGACCTCTCAGAGATGAGAGATTTCCCCCCCCCCATTGACTGCAGTAACCTCTCAGAGTTAGAGATTCCCCCCCATACTGCAGTAGTAGTAACCTTTCTTCAGAGATTAGCGATCCCCACCCCCATACTGCAGTAGAGTATAGTAACTCTCAGAGATGTAGAATTACCCCCCCCCCGCATACTGCAGATAACTCTCAGAGATAGAGATCCCCCCCATACTGCCGTAACCTCTCAGAGATTAGAGATCCCACCCAGAGTGCGGTATTAAATTGGCTGACGAGGTTCATGTGAACGGGGTGATTGTGTGACAGCCTCTCTTTCCAGCCCCTAGGCTTCCTCTGTAAACTGGTTTATATGAATGTGATATATCTTGTTTCCATGTTTAACGGTTCATAATTGAGGAGAGAACCTGAAGGTATTATTTAAAGCTGCGAGTGTACGGTAGCTGAGGCCCACCGTGAAAAACTTAGCTGTGGGCTTCCTGGCCTCCGGCTTTCCTGTGCCTCTTGCCTCCTGGGGAAACGTTGACCTCCGTTTCCGTGCTTCCGGCACCCTTGGGGGCCACTGTGCTCTGGGTGCTGTTAATAAGTTACAAGCACCTGACTTAGATGCCTTTATAACGGATGGATTTTTTTAGTCTGAACAGTATTTTTTTTGCAACAGGAACTGTGTTGTGTGTGTGTGTGTGGTGTGTTCCGTCTGTATATACAACCAAGAATAATCCAGTTTATTTAGCCCCCACGCCAGATAACCAGCTTATACAAAGCCACAGGAAATGGCCCAGTGAGATACCTGCAGTCTGGACCTTTTATTTTGATCTCTAGTGAATACATTGAGCAGAGGGGTCAGTTGACCTTTGCTCCATACCCGCTTTGTGCAGGGCACCTAGGCTGACTTTATACCACTGCCTCTAGTTGGGTATAACTGGGAGGCCTTACGTTTCTCTACGCCCTCCTCTCCCAGGTGACGTCCTCGCGTGGTAGGAAGGAAGTTAAAAGATTTGTCACGGAGAAAGACCGAGGTAGCGGCCACCGAATCGCTAGGCAAAAAGCAAGGAGGAGCTTACAAACAGATAGTAGAGCGAAACGCGGTCATGTGTTGTCTTTCATCGGGGTCTGTTCACTCTTCCAACTTTGAGTAGGACGGCCTTGCTCTCACACAAGGGGCCTATAGGTTTCTCTTCTATGATTTAAGCCTCCCTTAGACGAGGAAACTATCCTCCCCCATCCAGTTGTAATCGGTGAGAAGAAGAGGAGTCCCATGCTAACGGTGCACCCACTCCTCTCTCCTTTGGGTGGAGGGTCATGCATCGATATCTCTCTCAATGCTGTTGCCTCTGGAGTTTGAGCTAGGACATGTTGTCCCGGGGCAGCGGTGGAGTACGAGTCTCTCACCACCCGGGAGTATCCGCGAGCGGCGTACACCCAGCGCATCATGGAGATCGTGAGCACATTAAGAAGCAGAAGGAGGAGATCCGAAACACTGGGGTAACCGGACAGGAAGACCGGTAGACCCAGCCTGGCTTCCATCTCCTCCTGATTAAAAGGCAATTCTCTGTCTCTATCCTTCTCACTCTCAACGTGACTAAACAGTTCTGTCTGTCTTGCTCTAGGCATGTCTCACCTCATCTCTCCTTCCTATTCACTCCCTCTGTCCCATGTTACTCCTTCTCTACTTTGATTATTGATATTTAACTCATTCCTCTCTTCCTCATCTGCCCGGCACTCTATCTCATGTTACCATTTCTCTCCCCCTAACTCGTCACCACCCCATTTTACGCCTTCTCGTCGTCTCTTTCTTACCATATTACATATCTCTCTCTCTCTTTCTTCTCTTCCGAGAGACGAGGAAGAGTGCACGAGGGAGGAAGACGAGAGAGAGGGGAGCGAGGGGAGAGAGAAGAAGGGAGAAGGAGAAGAGTATGGATCCGAAGAAAGTGTGGGATAAGAACCCAGCATTCGTCGATTCAGGTAGCACATCTCTCGTATACTCTCTCTCTCTAATGTCACTCTATCTCCTATCCATCTGCTCTATCGTCCCTACAATGCGCTCTACTGTCAACTCTTCTCTACCTGTCATCTGTCCCTCTCTCTCTCTCTCTCTCTCTCTCTGTCCCTCTCTCTCTCTGTCCCCCTCTCTCTCTGTCCCTCTCTGTCTCTCTCTCTCTCTGTCCCTCTCTCTCTCTCTTCCCATGTTACACCTCTCCCCTCGTTCTGATTCCTCCATGACACACTCTCTCCCACCATCTCCCCACTTAGATCCTCTCCGACACTAAAGATTTGCAGAAAGAAATAAACAGCCTGACCGGGAAGGTGGACCGGACGTTCGTGGTGACGGACGAGCTGGTCTTTAAGGTGAGGCCTCCACCTTTCTCACTTCCCACCGCGCCCCCGGAGCTCTAAGCGGTAACGTAACCGCCGCTGTTTTCCTGCTTAGGATGCCAAGAAGGACGAGCCGGTCAGGAAGGCGTACAAATACCTGGCCGCACTGCACGAGGTGAGGCTGGTCCTGGGCGGGGTGTAAGGTGCTCTCTGTGTTGGTTAACGCGACCCGATATTCTTCCGCGCACTCATGTTCAGTAAACACGTTCACTTCCTCCCTTCCTTCCTGGTACCGTCCTCCCCGGGCTTTCTCCCCCAGAACTGCAGCCAGCTGATCCAAACCATTGAGGACACCGGCACCATTCTACGTGAGATCCGGGACTTGGAGGAACAGGTAATGTAAGGGTTAACGAGAGGACGGGAGCCAACGGTCACTTGCGTCCCCAGGGAAGAGCGCGTCACGTTCACTTGCGTCCCCAGGGAAGAGCGCGTCACGTTCACTTGCGTCCCCAGGGAAGAGCGCGTCACGTTCACTTACGTCCCCAGGGAAGAGCGCGTCACGTTTACTTACGTACCCAGGAAGAGCGCGTAACAGTTCACGGTCCCCAGGGAAGAAAGAGCGCGTCACGTTTACTTTACGTCACCCAGGGCCGGAGCGCGTCACGTCAAATTACGTCCCCAGGGAAAAGACGCGCGTCATTTCACTAACGTCCCCAGGGAAAGAGCGCGTCACATTCACTTACGTTCCCCCAGGGGAAAGAGCGTTTTTGTCACGTTCACTTGCGTCCCCACGGGAAAGAGAGCGGTCACGTTTTTTCACTGCGTCCCCAGGGATAAGAGCCGCGTCACGTGCACTTACGTCCCCAGGTGAAGAGCGCCGTCACATTACTTACGTCCCAAGGGAAAGAGCGCGTTACGTGCCACTGCCGTACCCAGGAAAGAGCGCGAGTCACGTTCAACTAACGGAACCCAGGGAAAAAAGAGCGCGTCACGTTTCACTAACGTCTCCAGGGAAGAGCGCGTCACGTTCACTAACGTCCACCAGGAAAGAGCGCCGTCACGTTCACTCGACCGTCCCAGGGAAGCGCGCCGTCACGTTCACTAACGTGGCCCAGGGAAGAGCGGCGTCACGTTTCAACTAACGTAACCCCAGGGAAGCGCGCGTCAGCGTTCACTAAACGTCCAAGGGGAAAAGCGCGTCAAGTCACTAAAGTCCCAGGGAGGCGCGTCACGTTCACTACGTCCCCGGGGACAACAAGAGCGAGTCACTTTCATGAACGTCCCCAGGAAGAGCAGCTCGTCACCGTTCCACTAACGTCCCCAGGGAAGAGCGCGTCACTTTCACTAACGTCCCCAGGGAAGAGCGCGTCACTTTCACTAACGTCCCCAGGGAAGAGCGCGTCACGTTCACTAACGTCCCCAGGGAAGAGCGCGTCACGTTCACTAACATCCCCAGGAAAGAGCACGTCGCGTTCACCAACATCCCCAGGAAAGAGCGCGTCACGTTCACTAACCAAGAACATGCTTCAGAGACGGCGAGACTGCGTGCAAGCGGGTGTCTGCCAAACGCCTAATTATTCCTAAAAATCCAGTGTGGCCAGCGTCCAGCGAGGGGAGAAGTGGAAACTAGTGCGCTTGTATATACATATACAGTATGACCAAACGTAAGCAGCGCGGAGCAGAGAGGTTACAACGGCAGTACCTGGGAGATTATAGGGGGGCTTCGGCCTAGCAGCGGATCGGGGGCTGGAGATGATTAATATGTACATCGGTTTCTGGAAAAAACATTATATATTATAATTATATAAGGAGCATAATGTAGAACAGGGGCGCTCAATTTAAGCCCTCAAGCCCCTGCAACAGGTCAGGTGTTCAGGATATCCCAGCTTCAGCACATGTGGCTCAGTCCCTGCTTCAGCACAGGGGGGTGGGCGGGGGGGGGATGTGGGGGGGGGGGGAGTTTTGAGAATGGAGTGCGCACCCCTGCCAATATAACCCGCTTCAGTCCGTGAATTAAAAGCCGCCTTCTCCCCGCAGATAGAGATAAAGAGGCTGGCCAAGAAGACGCTGAGTAATCTGCAGAAAATCCTGGAGGATTACAAAGCCATTAGACAGGAGACGCAACTGCTGCGGGCGTGTCCGGGAGGCGTAGGGAGCGCCGTGTCCACCCCTGCCCGAGGCCCCCACCCCCGCCTGACTCTCCCCTCTGTGGTTACAGGCCCTCACATGTGCACACGCTCCTATACCCATGCTCTCCTCCAACACGCTTATACCTGACTCCTCCACCCCCCCCCCCCTAATAAAACACATGCTGCCGGATGGAGCTGTTTCTCTTCTATGTTTCTCTTCTACCATAACAGGACTCGCTAAGGTCCTGTCTCACCCGTCCCTTACACCGCTGATCCAAAGGGAGAGGTTAAATATCAGACATGTCCAGGTACTTACAGCTAGAGCAGGGCGGGCAATTCCGGTCCTCAAGGGCCACCAAAAGGTAGGTTTTCAGGATATCCCTGCTTCTGCATAGGTGACTTCAATCAGTCCCAGCTTCAGCACTGATTGAGCCACCTGTGCTGAATCAGGGGTATCCTGACACGTGGTCTCTGTGTGGCCCCTGAGATCTGAAGTTGCCCCGCCCCTGAACTAGAGAAACCCAGCGCTTGGGTTCTGTGTGTCATAGAGAATAGACCCCCCGAAAGCGACCCATCCGTGAATTATATAAAACGGCTCCCCCCCCCCTCCCCCCCCACATTCCAACATCTGAGCAGTCGGTGTTTCACCTCGACGAAGGCTTTTCGTTGTTTGCAAACACCATAGATATTCTTTATTTTATTGTATACAACAATCAACAGATTCCTGAGCTTGCGCTGGACTCAGGCACTGCGGGTGTTGGCTGATCAATCGGCCGTTATAAATGAAGCTGAGACAGGATAGTTGCGCTCTGCGGATCAGCGCTTGAAGCTCTCGCGTGGGGACGCTGTTAATTTGCGCTCCGCAGATCAGCGCTCTCGCGCGGGGACGCTGTTCATTTGCGCTCCGCAGATCAGCGCTCTCGCGCGGGGACGCTGTTCATTTGCGCGCTGCAGAGTCGCACAAGGCCCGTCCGACTTTTATTGCTTGGTCGGGATTTCCACACAAGTGGTTTCTATACGTGAGGAAGGCGAGTTGCGGGGTTCAGCGGCAGCTCCCGCGAGTTGCGGGGTTCAGCGGCAGCTCCCGCGAGTTGCGGGGTTCAGCGGCAGCTCCCGCGAGTTGTGGGGTTCAGCGGCAGCTCCCACGAGTTGCGGGGTTCAGCGGCAGCTCCGCGCTCCCCTCCTCCTCTGGAATTCCAGCTCGTCCACCACCCACACGGCCCCTTTAATATTTTCCACTCGCACAAAACACTTGTGGAGGCTCAGGTTGTGTCTCACGGCGTTCTGCGGGAGGGGACACGGGCAAAGGGGGAATCAGTGGGGGCAGGAGTGGCCGACTCCGGTTTTCAGGATATCCCTGCTTCAGCATACGTGGCTCCACCAGTCCCTATTTGAGCACAGGTGGCTCAGTATTTGACTGAACCAATCCCTGCTTCAGCACAGGTGGCTCAATCAGTGGTTGCCGAGCCCCCTGTGCTGAAGCTGGGATATCCTGAAAACCTGACCTGTTGGTCTCACTTGGGGACTGGAGTTGGCCTCCCCTGCTCTGCCGTAAATGATCATATGTCTTATCTGTGGCATAGTCCCCACCCGTTCTCTCTGCCACGTGGCAGCACTCACCTTCCACGTGGCAGTGTTGAATCTAAAGTATGCGAACATCGTGGTGAACCAGTGGTAGATCTCATTCAGTGCCAGCTGCTTCTGCGGGGACTCCATAATCGCCTAAAAAAAATACATGAAAAAAAAGGGGGGTTACCGGTCACCCCCAAGATCTTTGTACTGTCAAAAAGCCATGGAAAACCTCGTTTGTGGGGGGGATTAAAGGGACAGTCCCTCCTAGCAGTGATTCAGGACAGTGACGTGGAATTGGTTTAAATGTAGATAAATGACAACTTTGTAAAATAAATCAAATTGAAGTCTCTTTTTTACATTATGTAAATGTAACTTTCCCACAGTAAAACGCGTTGGATGTTTTTTTTAATTTATTTATACAATTTCAATCTTTGACTGAGCCTCTGATTAAGCCACCTGTGCTGAAGCAGGGATATCCTGAAAACCTGACCTGTTGGGGGGGGATCAGAGGGGGAGGTGGAGAACTGGAGTTGGCCACCCTATTTTAAAGGGAAAAGGATTTTACTTCAACCAAATGACAGGTGAAGGCGATTAGAGGAGTGATTGGGGGAGGATCAGAGTATGTTAAACGTGACTGTTTTTACACCTTTATTGTATTCACTTTACATCAGGGGAGGCAAACTCCAGTCCTCAAGGGCCACCCAACAGGTCAGGTTTTCAGGGTATCCCAGCTTCAGCACAGTTGGCTCAATCAGTCTCTGCTTCAGTACAGGTGGCTCAATCAGCCGACTGAACCACTGATTGAGCCACCTGTGCTGAAGCTGGGATATCCTGAAAACCTGACCTGTTGGTGGCCCTTGAGGACCAGAGATGGCCGCCCCTGCTCTACACCTTTAAAATATATATATATGGTTAACCCTTCGCTGACCGACAGGTGTTCTTGCCTACACCGTAGGGTCCACCTTTCTACGCGTCCCGGGTTGGTATAATCGCTATCGAACGTAAACGAGCCGCTTTGTAACCTCTGTCCCGACGCGCCCGCCCGTTCTGTACTCACCCATCGGATGAGGGAGGCGTAGGTGAACGGAGGGCGGACTTTGTTGGTTTTGTAATACTCGGTACAGTTTGTCATGTCTGTCGGTGAGAAGAAAAAAAACACGGTGATTTCTAACAAGGATCCCGACACCCTCCACGCCGCCAGCGTGGGGGCGACTTTCCTGTCGTGGCTGTCCACAAAAGGGGTGCCAGGAGTGTGGGCCCGAGACTACTGTTCCCCGAGATCTCTGTCCCCCGAGACTCCTGTTCCCCGAGATCTCTGTCCCCCGAGATCTCTGTTCCCCGAGACCTCTGTTCCCCGAGACTCCTGTCCCCCGAGATCTCTGTCCCCCGAGACTGCCTAGGCGGGGGATTAGAGAACAGATGGCTGCCAAGAAGACGCTGTAGTATCTGCAGAAAATCCTGGAAGGATTATCAAGAGCCATTAGACAGGAGAACGCACTGCTGCTGGGCACGTGTCCGGGGAGGCGTAGGGGAGCGCCGTGTCCACCCCTGCCCGAGGCCCCCACCCCCGCACTCTCCCTCTGTGTTCAGGGCCCTCCACATGGCACACCTCCTCTACCATGCCTCGCTCCACACGCTTATACTCTGACTCCTCCACCCCCCCCCCCTATATAAAACACATCTGCGTATGGCATGTTTCTCTTCTATGTGTCTCTTCTACCATAACAGGACTCGCGTAAGGTCCTCGTCTCAACCCGTCCCTTCCAACCGCTGAATCCAAAGGGAGAGGTTTTTAATATCAAAGACATGTCAGGTACTTAACAGCTAGGAGCAGGGCTGGGTCAATTTCCGGTCCTCCAAGGGCACACCAAAAAGGTAGGTTTATCAGGATTCCCTGTTCTGCATAGGTTGACTCAATCCAGTCCAGGCTTCAAGCACTGATTGGCCACCTGTGCTGAACAGGGGTATCCTGAACACGCTGGCTGATGGTGGCCCCTGAGACTGTGAGTTGCCGCCCCTGACTAGAGAAACCCAGCGCTTGGTCTCTGTGTCAAGAGAAGTAGACCCCCCCAAACGCCGACCCATCCGTGAGATTATAAAAACGTCCCCCCCCCCTCCCCCCCCCAATTCCAACATCTACGCAGTCGTGTTTCACTCGCCGGGCTTTTCGTTTGTAAAACCCTAGATATTCTTTATTTTATTTGTATCAACAATCAACAGATTCCTGACTTGCGCTGGAACTCAGGCACTGCGGTGTTGTTGCTGATCAATCGGCCGTATATAATGAAGCTGAGACAGGATGTTGCGCCTCTGCGGACAGCGCTTGAAGCTCTCGCGTGGGGACGCTGTTAATTTGCGCTCCGCAGATCACGCTCTCGCGCGGGACGCTGTTCTTTTGCGCTCCGCAGATCAGCGCTCTCGTGCGCGGGGACGCTGTTCATTATGCGCCTGCAGAGTCGCACAAGGCCCGTCCGACTTTTATTGCTGGGGTCGGGATTTCCACACAAGTGGTTTATCATACGTGAGGAAGGCGAGTTGCGGGGTTCATCAGCGGCAGCTCCCGGCGAGTTGCGGGGTTCAGCGGCAGCTCCCAGCGTTGCGGGTTCAGCGGCAGCTCCCGCGAGTTGGCGGGTTCAGCGGCAGCTCCCGCGAGTTTGCGGGGTTCAGGCAGCTCCCGCGATGTTGCGGGTTCAGCGGCAGCTCCCGCGAGTTGTGGGTTCAGCGGCAGCTCCCACGAGTTGCGGGTTCAGCGGCACTCCGCGCCCCTCCTCCTCGTGGAATTCCAGTCTCGTCCACCACCCACTACGGCCCCTTTAATATTTTTCCACTCGCACAAAACCACTTGTGGAGCTCAGGTTGTGTCCCTCACCGTTCTGCGGGAGGGGACACGGGCAACGGGGAATCATGGGGGCAGGTGTGGCCGACTGCCGTTTCATTTCAGATATCCCTGCTTCAGCATACGTGGCTCCACACTACCCCTATTTGAGCACAGGTGGCTCAGTATTTTGACTGAACCAATCCCTTCTTCAGCACATGGGTCTCACTCATTGGTTGCCGAGCCCCCCCTGTGCTGAAGCTGGGATATCCTGAAAACCTGACCTGTTGGTCTCCACTTGGGGACTGGAGTTGGCCTCCCCTGCTCTGCCCGTAAATGATCATATTGTCTTATCTGTGGCATATTCCCCACCCGTTCTCTCGCCACTTGGCAGCACTCACCTTCCACTGGGCAGTGTTGAATCTAATATTGCGAACATCGTGGTTAACCATCTGGTACATCTCATTCATGCCAGCTCTTCTGCGGGGACTCCCATAATCGCCGAAAAAAATACATGAAAAAAAAGGGGGGTTACCCACGGTCACCCCCAAGATCTTTTACTGGTCAAAAAGCCATGGAAAACCTCGTTTTTGGGGGATTAAAGGAACAGTCCCTCCTAGCAGTGATTCAGGACAGTGACTGTGGAATTTGGGTTTCAATGTAGATAAATGACAACTTTGAAAATAAATCAAATTGAAGTCTTTTTTACATTATGTTAAATTAACTTCACAGTACAACGCGTTGATGTTTTTTTTTATTTATTTATACAATTTCAATCTTTGACTAGCCTCTATTAAAGCCACCTGGTCTGAAGCAGGGATATCCGAAACCTGACCTGTTGGGGGGGGGGGGGGGGGAGGTGAGAACTGGAGTTGCCACCCTATTGTTAAAGGGAAAGATTTACTTCAAACAATGACAGGTGAAGGCGATTGAGGAGTGATTGGTGGGAGGATCAGAGTAGTTTAAACGTGACTGTAGCTTTTTACAACCTTTATTGTATTCACTTTACATCAGGGGAGGCAAACTCCCAGTCCTCAATGGCCACCCAACAGTCAGGTTTTCAGGGTACCCCCAGCTTCAGCCAGTTTGCTCAATCAGTCTGGCTTCGTACAGGTGGCTCAATCAGCCGACATGAACCACTGATTGACCACCTGTGCTGAGCTGGGATATCCTGAAAACCTGACCTGTTGGTGGCCCTTGAGGACCAAGATGGCCGCCCCTGCTCTACAACCTTTAAAATATATATATATGGTTAACCCTTCGCTGACCGACAGGTGTTCTCTTTCCTCCTAACACCGTAGGGTCCACCTTTCTACCGTCCGGTTGGTATAGAATCGCTATCCCTAAACGTGAAAAACGAGCCGCTTTAACCTCTGTCCCACGCTGCCCGCCCGTTCTGTACTCACCCATCGAGAGGGAGGCGTAGGTGAACGAGGGGCGGACTTGTGGTTTGTAATACTCGGTACTTTTTGTCATGTCTGTGGCGTGTAGAAGAAAAAAAACACGGTGATTTCTAACAAGGATCCCGACCCCTCCACGCCGCCAGCGTGGGGGCGACTTTCCTGTCGTGGCTGTCCACAAAAGGGGTACAGAGTGTGGGCCCGAGACTACTGTTCCGCGAATCTCTGTCCCGCCGAGACTCCTGTTCCCAGATCTCGTCCCGCCCAGATCTCTGTTCCCCGAGACCTTCTTTACTCCCTAGACTCCTGTACGGCCCCCGAGATCACTGTCCACCCGAGGCCTCTGTTCCCCGAGGACTCCTGTCCCGAAGATCTCTGTCCCCTCCGAGACTCCTGGTCCCCCGAGATCTGCTGTCCCCCGAGACTCCTGTCCCCCGAGACCTCTGTTACCCCCAGAACTCGCTGTCCCCCAAGACTCCGGTCCCCCAGATCTCTGTCCCCAGAGACTCCTGTTTCCCCCCCGAACTCCTGTCCCCCAGATCTCTGTCCCCTTGGAGAAGAGCAAAGGAATTCACAGCAAAATAAACCGACAGTAAATGGAACTTTCCCTTTCCTCCTCCTCACCCGAGCCCCCCCCCCCCTTCCCCTTTTTTCCCATTGTTGGGAAAAGCAGGGGGTCCCGGCATCTGACCCATGTTCATTTGAGCTTCGGGGGACCCCCTGGCTCCTGGGATTCTTACCCGGTAATGCGACGCGCCGCTTTATTCCTGTTGGCTTAAAGCGTCACGCAGGGTGAATTGGCGTCGTGGTTTCCCATTGGCTCGAATAACCACGGAGCATTTAGAGCGCCCTGAAGGGGGCGGGACTCAGCGCTACATTTTTGGGGTGTGTCTCTGCAACAGGGGGTCCCGGGCTGAAATGAACACTACAACTCGGTAGACCCCATTGCTTCCCACAATCAGGAGGAGCGGCACGCACTAAGGATCCCTGTGACTCGCAGGCCCTTTATACAGCGTGTTTAAAGCGGGGGGAAGCTTCAGTCCCCATGGCCATCAACAGGTCGGGTTTGGGATTCCCTGCTTCAGCACAGGTGTGACATCATGATTGACCACCTGTGAAGCAGATATCCTGAAACCTGACGTGTGGTGGCTCTTGAGGACTGAGTTGTCCGCTCCTGATTTAAAAAGGGACTGATATCTTCACAAACCGACAGTGCTACACTATAACCCTGTAAGCATTTAATCCGGTATAATCCACTCCAGGTGTGTAAACGCCACAAAGAGAAGGAGATACAATTGTATGCTGCATTGTGTAGACTTTCACCAAGTTCATGGATCCAGTTTACATAAAATCCAGCACAGGAAAGTTTATTCTTATCCAGAGGCATTGTCGCTCTTGCCGGATCTCACGGATCTGGAGTCACCTCGCTGAAAAAAATCAACATTCTTTCCGTTTTTGGTCTACAACCCCCAAATCTCACGGTTATGGTCGCCTGTCTGGGCTGACACCCCTGCAGCGCCTGTATTCTGAGCGCCGATCTTACCTGCTTTGTTATGCGCATTATCAATGTATTACTACTGTGAAGCGCTATGAACATTTATGGCGCTATATAAATAAGACATACAATACAATACAATGTACAATAATATCATGTGTAAAAACAGAACGTGTAAATATCGAGGACACCGACTCTGAAAGATATTGATGCTTGCTACTCTCCCCGCAGCTGTCTCCTCACGGCCAGGACGGTGTCGGAGACTCCTTGGGCAGCGGGACACGAGAGGCCGGACCAGGCGGGGACGCTGAGACGGGCAGTGGTGTAGAATGGAGCCCCCCGCTCTCTCTCCTCTGTATGAAAGAGACAGGGATAGTTGTGACCCTCCCAGTGTCCGTGCCCCAGTATAGGTGGAGATTGGTGCGGAATGACTGCTCGGCTGTAGATCACTCTACACACGGAGGGGGGGGGCGTCTGGATTTTCCCACCGTTTGGTCTCTGACATTATCTGGAGTTCTGCTCTCTAACGCGAGCTGCACAAGAGAGGCACAGAACTCACACCCAGGCCCGTCCCAGGCAGCGGTCACTATGCATCACCACCCAGGGCCCCTCCCCCAGGGTCCCAACTCGCTCCCCAGCCGTCACAGTCAGCGTCACTCTGCAATCATTCCCAGGGCCCTGTCCACGCAGCGTGTCACTCTTGCAATCACACCAGGCCCTCCCCAGGCAGGCGGTCACTCTGCAATCACCCCAGGCCCGTCCCAGGCCGCGGTCACTGTGAATCACACCAGGCCCGTCCCAGGCAGCGGTCACTCTGCAATCACACCCAGGCCCGTCCAGGCAGCGGTCCACTCTCCACTCACAGCCCGAGGCCCGTCCAGGCAGCGGTCACACTCTGCAACACACCCCGGCCCGTTCCCAGGCAGCGGTCCCTCTGCCATCAACAACCCAGGCCCGTCCCAGGCAGTGGTCACTCTGCAATCACACCCAGGCCCGTCCAGCAGCGGTCACTCTGCCATCACACCCCAGGCCCGTCCCAGGCAGCGGTAAGCTGCCATCAACCCCGGCCGTCCCAGACAGCGGTCACTCTGCAATCACACCCAGGCCGCCCAGGCAGCGGTCACTCTGCAATCAACCCAGGCCGTCCATGCAGCGGGTCACTCTGCAATCACACCCAGGCCCGTCCCAGGCAGCGTCACATCTGCAATCACACCCAGGCTCCCGTCCCAGGCGAGCGGTCAATCTCAAACACACCCAGGCCCGTCCCAGGCAGCAGGTCACCTCTGCCATACAACCACGCACGGTGCCCGTCAGGTCAGCGGTCACTCTCCATCACACCCAAGCCCGCCCAGGCAGCGGTCACTCTGCAATCACACCCAGGCCAGATCCCAGGCACGGTCACTCTGCAATCACACCCAGGCGCGGTCCAGGCAGCGGTCACTCTCAATCACACCCAGCCCGCCCACCAGCTCACTCTGCCATCACCCCGCGGCCCGTCCCATGCACGGGTCCTCTGCCATCACACCCAGGCCCGTCCCAGTGCAGCGGTCACTCTGCCATCACACCCCAGGCCCGTCCCAGGCACGGTCACTCTGTCCATCACAACCAGGCCCGTCCAGGCAGCGGTCACTCTGCCACTCACACCCCAGGCCCGTCCCAGGCACGGTCACTCTGCCATCCACACCCAGGCCGTTCCCAGGCAGCGGTCACTTGCATCACACCCGGCCCTCCCAGGCAGCGTTCACGTCTCAATCACCACCCAGAGCCCGGTCCCAGCAGGCGGTCACTCTGCAATCACACCCAGCCCCTCCAGGCAGCGGTCACTCTGCTATACGTACTAGGAAAGTGCCACTGCTCTTATTTACTCTTACTGTAAGGGTTAAGTCTTCCGGTCCCGCACTGTAAGGGTTAGAAGTTCTCTGTTGCCCGGCGCTTTATTAGGGTCTAACGTCTCCGGTGCCGCCGCTGTTGCTAAGGGTTAAGTTCTCCGGTGCCCGGCGCTGTAGTGGTAGTCTCCGTGTGCCGCGGCGCTTGTAGGGTTAAGTCTCCATCCTCCCGGCGCTGTAAGGTTAAGTCTCGTGTCTTAACAGGGGGTTAAGTCTCCCGTGCCACGGCGCTGTAAGAGGTTTAAGTCTCGATGGTCCCGGCGCTGTAAGGGTAGATTAAGTCATCGGGTGACGCGGAGCGCTGTAGGGTTTAAGTCCTCGGGTGCCCGGCGCTGTAAGGCGTTTATCGGGTGCTGGGCTGAAGGTAAGCTCGGTTGCCCGGCCTGTAAGGGTTAAAATCTCGGTGCCGCGCTTGTAAGGGTTAAGTCTCGGTGCCCGACGCTGTAGGGTTAAGGCTTCGGTGCCCGGCTGCTGTACAGGGTTAAGGCGCTCTGGTGAACCGGCGGCTGTAAGAGGTTAAGTCTTCGGGTGCCCGGACCGCTGTAAGGGTTAAGTCCCGGGTGGCCCCGGCTTGTAAGGGTTAAGTCTCGTGGTGCCCGGCTGCTCGGTGTAAGGGGTTCATCAGGCGGTGCCCAGGCGACTAGGTAAAACTCGGGCCGCGCTGTAAGGGTTAAGTCCGCGTGTCCCGCGCTGTAAGGGTTCGCAGCTCGGTTGCCCGGCGCTGTAAGGGGTATCTCGAGTTCCGGCGCTTAGGTAACTGACCCGGCGCGTAGGGTTAGTCTCCGGCCGTGTAAGGTTAAGTCTCCTGGAAGTTCCCGGCGCTGTAAAGGGGTTAAGCAGGCTACGGGTGCTGGCGCTGATAAGGGTTTAAGTCTCGGGTGGGCCTCGCGCGCTGTATGAGGGCTTATAGTCTCGGGTGCCCGGACGCTGAAGGGTTAAACAGTCTCTGTGCCCAGCGCGTTAAAGGGTTAAGTCTCCACGTGTCGCCTGCGGCTGTAAGGGTTCGTAGTCCTCCGATGCCCGGCCTGTAAGGGTTAAGGCCTCGCGTGCCCGGCTAGCTGTAAGGTTAGTCTTCTGTGCCCAAGCTTGTAAGGCTTAAGCTCCCGTGCTGGACCGGCGCTGTAAGGGTTAAGATCTCGCAGGTGCCCGGCGCTGTGAAGTGTAGTCTTCGGGTGGCCCCGGCGCTTAAAGGGTCTAGTCTTACTCCGGTGCCGAGGCCTGGTAAGGGGTTAAGTCTCCGCGATGCCTCGGCGCTGTATGGTTAGAAGCTCCGTGCCCGCGCCGCTGTGGTTATAGTTACGGTCCGGTGCCGGCGGCGTGTAAAGGGTTATAAGATCCTCGGTTGCCCTGCGCTGTAAGAGTTAAGTCTCGTTCCACGTGCCTGTAAGGGTTAAGTCTCCCGTGCCGGCGTCTGTAAGCGTGGGTTAATCTCCGGTGCCCTCGCTGTCTAAGGTTAAGCTCGTCCGGGGTGCCACGGCTCGCTGTATAAGGGTTAAGTCCCTCCGCGATGCCTGGCGCTGTAAGAGGTTAATCTCGCGTCCCGCCTGTAAGCAGGGTAAGTCCCGTGCCACGGCGCGTTGCGCAGCTCTCCGCTGTAACACATTGCCTGATGTGCAGATGAGAGAGCTGGTGCTGCCGGCCCTGAGAATCGGGGGCCGCTGTTTTCTGGGTATACGGACCCCCCGCAGCATTAATCCATCCCGCCCCCCTTCCCCCCCCCATCCCTAGTGACCGCGGTCGTGTCCAGTGTGCTGACAAATGTCATTTTACTACATCTGTCGTCGTCTGACCGATGGAATGTGGGAGAGCAATCCCAGCATACCCTACATATGTGTTTTCTAAAGAGATGCAGTCTGTAGTCATAGATACTAGATAGTATATAATGTATTATGATACTAGTAATTAGATAACATATATGATACTAGATTAATACTAGTATTGATAATAGTATTAGATTAGTATTAGATACATAGTATTAGATACTAGATTAGATACTAGTATTGTAATAGTATTAGATAACCCAATTTAAGATAATAGTATTGGATACCTAGTCTACTAGATACAGTATTATATAATAGCTAATTAATACTAGTATTAGATAATATATCTAGATACTAGTAATTAGATAAGAGTATAGATAATAGTAATACACTCTATTACGTAGACAACCAGTATTACGATACTAGTATTAGAGACTAGTATTAGATAAATAGTTTAGATAATATATAATATATAGTATTTAGATACTAGTATTAGATACTGTAATTGTAAGTCACCTAATATTAATACTAGTATTAGATACTAGTTATTTAGATATAGTCTCTTAGATATAGTATTAGATAATAGTATTAGATAATAGTTAGATCCTAGGTAGTAGTACCAGCTATAGATACTAGTATTAGATACTAGTAGTACTACTAGTAGTTAGATAATAGTTTAGATACCAGTATTAGATAAAATATTAGAACAAACAAAAAAATACTAGTATTCAGCAATAACTAGTAGTAGATATACTGTAGTAGAAATACTAGTAGTCACGATACTAGTAGTTCTATTAAACTAGATTAGATACCCTATATAGATTATAGTATAGATCTATAGTTAGATCCTATATTAAGATACTCGTATTAGATAAACACTATTAGATAATGTAATAGATATAGTAATTAGGATCTAGTAGTAGGACATATAGTTCGATCCAGTCTTAGATACTAGTATTAGATACTAGTCTTAGATAACTCATACATTAGATTAATAGTTTAGATAATAGTATTAGATACATACCACATAGATCTAGTAGTGATAACCAGTATTAGACTACTAGTATTGATACTAGTGGAGATATATATTAGATAATAGCTTAAGATAATCGTATTAGATACTAGTATTAGCTAAGAAGTGATAGACTAAACTAGATGACACGCTACTATTAGATAATAGTATTAGATATAGTATTAGCTAATAGTATGAGATCATAGTAAGAGATACATCAGATAAGTAGAAGATAGCCAGTAGTAAGATATACTAGTATTAGATAACTATATAGTAGATACTAGTCGTAGATAATATTATATACCGATACCAGTATTAGATAATATATTAGATACTTGTATTCGTAATAGTCGTATGAGATACTGTATAGATACTATTATTATGAATACTAGTGTAATAATAGTATTAGATACCGTTTGTAGGATCA
>WSYH01001340.1:3838-14262 GCA_036426205.1 Ascaphus truei
TGTACATAGCGCTTCACAGTAGTAATACATGTGGTAATCAAATAAATAACAGATAATATAAATAACAGATCATGGGAATAAGTGCTTTAGACATAAAAGTAACATTAAGGAAGAGGAGTCCCTGCCCCGAGGAGCTTACAGTCTAATTGGTAGGTAGGGAGAACGTACAGAGACAGTAGGAGGGAGTTCTGGTAAGTGCGTCTGCAGGGGGCCAAGCATTATGTATCGTGTTTAGAATATCCACAGTGCTATTCATATGCTTCTTTAAGCAAGTGTGTCTTAAGGTGGGTCTTAAAGGTGGATAGAGAGGGTGCTAGTCGGGTACTGAGGGGAAGGGCATTCTAGAGGTGTGGGGCAGTCAGTGAAAAAGGTTTAAGGCGGGAGAGGGCTTTAGATACAAAGGGGGTAGAAAGAAGACATCCTTGAGAAGAACGCAAGAGTCTGGATGGTGCATACCGAGAAATTAGGGATGAGATGTAAGGAGGGGCAGAAGAATGTAAAGCTTTAAAAGTGAGGAGAAGAATGGAGTGTGAGATGCGGGATTTGATCGGAAGCCAGGAGAGGGATTTCATGAGGGGAGATGCTGAGACAGATCTAGGAAAGAGTAGAGTGATTCTGGCAGCAGCATTTAGGATAGATTGTAGGGGAGACAGGTGAGAGGCAGGAAGGCCGGACAGCAGGAGGTTACAGTAATCAAGACGGGAGAGAATGAGGGCCTGAGTGGGAGTTTTAGCAGTCGTACAACAGAGGAAAGGGCGTATCTTTGTTATATTGCGGAGGAAAAAGCGACAAGTTTTAGAAATGTTTTGAATGTGAGGGGCGAATGTGAGAGAGGAGTCGAATGTGACCCCTAGGCAGTGTGCTTGGGCTACTGGGTGAATGATTGTAGTTCCAACAGTAATGTGGAAGGAGGTAGTAGGGCCAGGTTTGGGAGGAAGTATGAGGAGCTCTCATGAGGAGTATGAGATATGGGATTTGATTGGAAGCCAGGAGAAGGATTTCAGGAGGGGAGACGCAGAGACAGATCTAGGAAAGAGTAGAGTGATTCTGGCAGCAGCGTTTAGGATAGATTGTAGGTGAGACAGGTAAGAGCCAGGAAGGACGGACAGCAGGAAGTTGCAGTAATCAAGACGGGAGAGAATAGGGGCCTGAGTCAGAGTTTTAGCAGTCGAGTAACAGAGGAAAGGGTGTATCTTTGTGATATTGCAGAGAAAAAAGCGACAAGTTTTAGAAACGTTTTGAATGTGAGAGGAGAATGAGAGAGAGGAATCGAGTGTGACCCCTAGGCAGTGTGCTTGGGCTACTGGGTGAATGATCGTATTTCCAACAGTAATCTGGAAGGAGGTAGTAGGGTCAGGTTTGGGAGGAAGTATAAGGAGCTCTGTTTTTGACATGTGAAGTTTCAGTCAGCGGATGGCAATCCAGGATGATATTCCAGAGAGGCATTCAGAAACTTTGGTCTGTATATCAGATGTAAGGTCAGAGGTTGAAAGGTAAATTTGTGTGTCGTCAGCAAAGAGGTGATATTTAAACCCAAAAGATGTGATTAGGTCACCTAGAGAGAGTGTGTAAAGAGAAAAGAGAAGGGATCCCAGGACAGAGCCCTGGGGTACCCCCACAGAGAGATCAATAGAGGAGGTGTTAGCAAAAGAGACACTGAAAGTACAATGGGAGACATAAGAGGAGATCCAGGATAGAGCTTTGTTACGAATACCAAGAGTTTGGAGAATGTTAAGGAGAAGAGGGTGGTCCACGGTGTCAAATGCTGCAAAGAGGTTGAGTAATATGAGCAGAGTGTAATGACCTCTGTCTTTGGCAGCATGGAGGTCGTCAGTTATTTTAGTGAGGGCTGTTTCAGTAGAGTGAGCAGTGCAGAAGCCAGATTGTAGAGGGTCTAGAAGAGAATAGGTGTTGAGAAAGTGTAGCAATCGATAGAATACAAGACGTTCAAGGAGTTTTTAGGCAAAAGGCAGGAGGGAGACAGGTCAATAGTTAGAAAGACAGGTACGGTCAAGCTTGCTGTTTTTGAGTAATGGTATAATGGTTGCATGCTTAAAGGAGGATGGAAAGGTACCAGAATGGAGGGAAGAGTTAAAAATCTGTGTGAGCATAGGGATTATAGAAGGAACAAGAGGTTTTAGGAGATGGGAGGGAATTGGATCAAGAGGGCAGGTGGTAGAGGGAGAAGAGGAGATCAGCAGTGACACTTCCTCCTCCAAGATAGTGGAAAAAGAGTCAAGAAAGGCAGGAGGAGAGTTGGGAAGCGGTGTGGGATGGGAGGAGGCAAACAATGGGATGTTCTGATGTATGGATTCTACCTTTTCCTTAAAAAAGTCAGCAAAGTCCTGAGGTGAGATGGAGGAAGAAGAGGAGGCAGCCAAGGATGGTATGAGTAGAGATTCAAAGACAGAAAAGAGTCGGCGTGGGTTATACGTGTGTGTCTTGATTAGGGATGAAAAGTAGGTTTGTTTAGCCTGGAGAGGGCAGAGTTGAAACAGGACAGCATACATTTGTAGTGAAGGAAGTCTGCGAGCATATGAGATTTCCTCCAGAGACGTTCAGAGGAACAAGTGGAGGAACGCAGCATGGGTGTGTGGGAGTTTAGCCAGGGTCTGGGGTTAGAAGGGCAAGGACGGCAGAGAGAAAGCGGGGCATGAAGATCAAGAGAGGAAGATAAGGCAGAGTTGTAGTTCCTGACCAGGTTGTCAGGGTCTGAAGCAGAACTGAGAGGAGAGGGAGGAGCATAAAGTGGAATCAAAAGCTGGTAGGTTAATAGAGCGCAGGTTTCTGCAAAAATGAAACATCTCTTATCGTGTATTTTGGGCCTTCATGCTTTTTTATTAGGATGACCACTGACTGTGATAGTGGCTTATCATGCCCATATTATATGGGTATGATATATCACTATGCCAATCAATGGGTACAGGGTGGGTATAGTTGTCCCGGGTGGGTAGCCGGGGTGGCTATTAACCGATAAGATGATTAAGGGGTTAGGGGCTATGATAGGGTGAATGAACGTCACCAGCCCTATGCTTGGCAGACCTATGTTTAGGTCTGTAGTGCAGCAGTGACCAGGTTAATATTCAGCTGGGATGCTCTTGTCAATTAGCCTGGTCCCAGCTGCCTCATCAAAGAGTTTTAAAAACCTCAGGCTGCACACACATGCAGTCTGTCTGATCCAGTGAGAGATACTGAATTGCTGAGGGAGAACTACTGCTAAGGTCTGTCTTCAATATATTATTTTAATGAACTGTTTGCTGTAGTGTTACGCTGGAATCTAAACAGCCGTTGTTGGGAAAAGGGCCAAGCCCTGCTCAGGACTTATTTTCTGTTTTATATGCTGAAAAGAAGCTGTTTTGTTTTTGTGTGCCATATTTTTAAGGCTCAATATATAAGCCTTTGCAAGAAACCCACGTTTGGTTGCATGTACCCTGCAACATATGGTGTCAGAATTGGGGCAACACACACAAAAAAAAGGAAGAATTTTTAAAAGAGTTTCTGTGCACCCAGGCCCAACTACAGGCAGAGAGAGGTTAAAAGACTATTGCAGCAGCAAACCAGCTCCTTTTCCAGCAGCAGGCAGCACAAGATAAGCGGATGACCAGGTTGCTGACCTAATCCCAGGAGTTTGTCAGTCCAGACTTTGCGAATAAAACCCCAGTCCTCCTGAGGAAAATGGCCCCCGAACGAGGATCCAGAGGCTTTTCTACTGCCGTTTAAAAGGGTTATCGAAGCCCAGGGCTGGTCTTCAGATCGCTGGGCAACCTCTTTGGCCACGCTCCTCATAGGAGAAGCCCAGGCCGCATATCAGGGCCTCCCAGCGGATCAGGCAATGGATTACAAACAAGTAAAAGCTGCCATACTGGATCGCTTAGGTCTGACCCCAGAGACCTACTGGCAGCAGTTCCGGAACCTGAAGTACACCTCTAAGATGAGACCCTGGGTCCTAGCTCAGCGGTTATTGGGCTTGTGTACTCGCTGGATACAACCCGTGCAACATGCTAAGGAGACTATTCTTGAACAAGTTGTTTTGGAACAATTCCTACAAGTAATAACTCCTTCTGCACACTCTTGGGTAAAACGCCATGCAGCTGATTCCCTAGCTTTGGCTGTACGACTCGCTGAGAACTTCCTTGGGGCCGAGGATCAGGCGAGTGTCCTGGACCTGACGGATCCAACTTCACCGGCACTTGCGGACACCCAAAGAGGGAGATCAGACCAACGGGGAAACTACGGCCCCTCCATACGCAACCGCCAAGTGCCATGAAAGGCACAGTCCTTCCAGCAAGGGAGAGGTGCAAACGCCGGGCACCACCGAGACCCTCATCCACTTCCTGATGTCGGCTCATCGCCAAATGAGGAACTTCAGAAGACGTCACCCACAGGACCCATCAGATGCCTGGTCTCCAGTATCCGGTCCAGCTGAGCGGTATCCGTGGCACCCTCCTGCGAGGGAACCCTCTCCATGTTCGGCCTGCAGAGAACAAGGCCACCGGCATGTGGACAGTCCTCAGATGGATTTTTCCTTCAGCAGGACAGTCGCCTCGTCCTTCCCCAGAGAAAGTTGCAAGCTCTGGCTACTTCCAGCCCAGATTGGGGGTAAAACCGTCCAGGCCCTTGTAGATTCAGGCTCTGGAAATACACTGGAATATACCACTTATCAACCTGAATGCGATCCATTGTGGTTCATGATAGTATCCTGTTTATTGTACATCATTCTGAGCACTCTCCCGCATTGACGCCGGTACAGTGACGTCATCATCGCCCGACGGTACTCAGTGTGGTGCCGCGAGTCAGAAGCCAGATGCCATTCTACAAGGCTGTGAGTGCAGCTGCTACTACTCTGTGTTCAACGGAGTACTGGACACGATTACTTGGACTCTGGGGATGAGTACATTAGACTCTCTGGGCACATTCTCCAACTGATGGGGGCCCCACAGTTTTTCTGGTTGCAGACTCTTGATGTGGACAAGGATACCCATCGTTTCTGCGTGTTCCAGTGTCCACGAGTGGTAACAGCTAATATTGTTACATTCTGTGCCTGTTTTTCATTCAATTGATGTACGCAGAACCTTGAATCATTTATATCATAAAATGGTATTTTTTCACGATGAGCGTTGTGCGCTGTTCTTTGTTTTGTTTTTTTCTAGTTACCAAGGGTTCTGGGCTACCCTATTTACAGCAGCAGACGCTCCTTTATTCCTTGACTGGTAACATAGTCCTCTTTTATGTCACTAACATGGGTATTTAGTGGTTGTATTTAATCCCTATAATTTCACAATCATTAGTTCATTTTAGCTGCGCTCTTGTCTTGTTCATTTCTGGAAAAACGCTGGTCTTCCAGGAACTGTTACCGCCTGACGTGCTTTCCTTTGACTCCCCATGGAGTATACACGGCGATGTAAAATAGTATCCGATGGCCAAAATCATGCTACAGATAAAACGTCAGGAGGCCAGGATCGAAGTAGGTGTTGCTCCTTGGCTCCTGCCCCCGTTTTGCTCGGCCGTGACTGGCCTTTCTTTTCAAACCTAATGGCTCCAGTCTCTCAGGAGGAGTCTCATTCTCTGGCTCAGGAGAAACCTGGTAAACTGTTCCACTTCTCGGCAGACCTGTTCCCCAGTAGACACTGGGTTTCAAAGAATCGGAGGCAAAGATGCTGTGACAAACAGGACTGGTTGCAGAAATCTGGGACTCAAGGGGGCCATACTAATAGGCATGTCACAAGTAATGACTGGGGGTGGCCAGAAGGAGGGAGAGATAGGCCCTGGGGATTTACCAGAGCTATGTCTCCCTGATTTTCGCCAGAGGCAGAGGGAAGGCCCAGTCCTGGCCAAACAATATGATAAAGTGTAAAAATTGATGACCAGATGTTGAATGCACAAGGGGTAATGGTGTTCCCTCATTTTGAATTGTGGAATGATATCCTGTATAGTGTGAACAAGCAGACACAAACAGGGGAGGTCACCAGACAAATATTGGTTCCCAAGACGTTTATTAAAACTGTCTTCACCCTAGCCCATACTGTCCCTTGGGGTGGTCACCTTGGTAGAGATAAAACCTTGGACCGTATTTCGTTCCGCTTCTATTGGCCAGGGATGCATAGTGATATTGCTAAGTTATGTGCGGCATGTCCGGAGTGCCAGCTAACTAGTCTGAAGGGACAAAAACCAGCCCCCTTGGTTCCTCTACCCTTGGTGTCGGTTCCCTTTGAGGGGATTGGTGTAGACTTGGTAGGGCCTCTGGAGCCTTCTGCGAAAGGACACAGGTTTATCCTCGTAATAGTCGACTATGCCACAAGATATCCTGAGGTGTTCCCTCTGAGGACAGCAACGCGAAGCAAGTAGACAACAAATTTTTGGAGCTGTTCTCACAGGTTGGACTCCCCAGGTTATGTTGACAGATCAAGGTACAAATGTTATGACTAAACTGATGCAGGATGTCTTAAAATTACTAGAGGTCAAGTCTGTTCGGACATCGGTCTACCATCCACAGACTGACGGATTGGTGGAAAGATTTAATCGAACTCTAAAAGGTATGCTGAGAAAATTTTTAGATTCAGAGAAGAGAGCCTGGGATGAACTTCTAACTTATCTGCTGTTTGCAGTGTGGGAAGTTACCCAGGCTTCCACGGAATTCTCTCCATTTGAATTACTGTATGGTCGCCAACCCCGAGGTATCCTAGACCTCCTAGAGTAGTCCTGGGAGGAACAGTGGTCCCCTTCTAAGAATACCCTGCAATATGTATTAGACCTTAGGAAGCGCCTTGATGTGGTCGGCCATTTTGCTAAGGAGAATCTTAGACAAGCCCAGGACAGTCAGGAGAAATATTACAATGAAAATGCACGGATAAGAGTGTTTCACCCGGGAACTAGGTGATGTTATTGTGTCCCCAGTTGTGAGAGCAAACTCCTAGCCAAATGGCAGGGCCCATTTGAAGTACTCCGCCGCAGGGGTGATGTGGATTATGAGATCGCTCAACCAGGGTCCAGGAAGGGTAAACAAATTTACCATGTGAACTTGCTGAAACCCTGGAAAGTGCAGCGGTCTCTATTCATCCACCCGGTGGAGGAGGAAACGGACCTGGGTCCTCGGCCCCCATGGGAGAACATCTTTGGTGACGAGAAAATCCCAAAATTGGGTAGACAATTGTCCTCTGAACAAAAAGGGGACTTGTTAGAAAAAATTACACAATTCAATTATATTTTTTCTGATTTACCAGGGCAAACTCATTTAGTTTCACATGTGATAGAGACAACACCTGGGGTAAAAGTACGTTCTCATCCTTACAGGTTGCCTGAAAGCCGTAAGGCCCTGGTAGAGTACAAGGTACAAGAAATGTTACACTTAGGCGTGATTGAGGAATCATGCAGTGAGTGGTGTAGTCCACTAGTTATGGTCCCTAAACCCGATTTGAAGGTAAGATTTTGTGATGACCTCGGAAAGGTCAATGCGGTATCCAAGTTTGACGCATATCCAATGCCAAGTGTGGATGAGTTAATTGACGCCCTTGGTAACGCGGAATATATATCCACGCTGGACTTAACAAAATGATACTGGCAAATACCTTTTAGAGGAAAAGTCCAAGTGCAAAACAGCCTTTGCCACTCCCATGGGTTTATACCAGTTTGTGACAATGCCATTTGGACTGCATGGAGGTATAGGAAGATTGGGATGCTCAAACCGCAGCAACTCCCTCCAATTACATGGATAATTCAGTATTAACCCTGGAGATACCAGTGGGAGTGGGTAGGTACATGTAGACTTGTAAGCATCACAATGACAGCAGTCAAACTTAACTATAGTAGTCTAAACCAATAAACCCCACTCACGTCACCTCCAGGGTTCCTCTGCCAGCGTGCCAGCCATGAAGGATCCAGAATCCAAGTACATCCAATAGAAAAAAAGAATGGCGCACAGCCAGGGAGCCAGGTGTGGAATAAAAAACTTTTCTTTTATTGCAGCATGGTGAGAGACAAATTCACCCCCTTGGGGGACACAGACAAAGCCCTCCTACGCGTTTCGGCCCAACGGGTCCTTTATCAAGGAGTATGGGATATGCTCGAAGTGGGCACCTTAAATACCTGATTCTTAATAGGGAAATTACAAAAATCTGTGTAAAAATAATCCGCGGGCCTACTGCGCATGCGCGTGATGTCATCCGGGGCACCGCTCCAACAACCCATAGGGATTGTGGGTAAGAATCGCCCTCAGTTGTCACCCGCGCATGCTCACAAAGGATCGCGAGGTAATAAAGTATTCCCTTAATAGCCAGCCAGCATAAACAACCTTTCTACTTACCCCAGCCATCATGAAGGGCGTCCTCATCAGCATTCTGCTGGGCCATGTCCTCCGTTGCCAGAAATATACAAGGAAAAAAATTGAATGTTCCTGTTGCAGGGTACATGCAACCACACGTGGGTTTCTTGCAAAGGGTATGGATTGAGCCTTAAAAAATGGCACACAAAAACAAAACAGCTTCTTTTCAGCATATAAAACAAAAAATAGGTCCCGAGTGGGGCTCGGCCTTTTCCCAACAAGCCTGTTTAGATTCCAGTGTAACAGTACAGCAAAACAGTTCATTAAAATAGTATATTGAAAACAGAACCTTAGCAGTAGTTCTCCCTCAGCAATTCAGTATCTCTCACTGGATCAGACAGACTGCATGTGGTGCAGCCTGGGGTTTTAAAGCTCTTTGATGGAGCAGCTGGACCAGACTAATTGACAGAGCTTCCCAGCTGAATATTAACTGGTCACTGCTGCACTGCAGACCTAACATAGGTCTGAAAGGCATAGGGCTGGTGACGTTATTCACCCTGTACACTTCCCCCCTGGTAGTGTGTGGCTGTGCCACGCACGGCTGAAGCCTGACCATCGACCCCTTCTCTAGAAAAGAAATCAGCATTGGCATTTTCTTTTCCAGGCCTGTGTGAATCTCAAACGGGAATGGTTGGAGGGCCATATACCACTGGTCAACCTAGCATTGGAGTCCTTCATAGATTTAACCACTTAAATGGAGCATGGTCTATTACCAACATAAATGGACTCCCGCTGGTAGTGCCTCAAGGCCTCAATTGCCCACTTTACTGCGAGGCACTCCTGCTCAATTACGGAGTAGTTTTTTTCCCATGGGAAAAATTTCCTACACAGAAAAAGGATTGGATGTTCCACTTCATCCAACTGTTGTGAGAGCACTGCCCCTAGACCTATCTCTGAGGCATCAGTTGCACGATAAAAGGCTTATCGAAGTCTGGGCTTCTAAGGACGGGACCCTCTGATAGACACCTTTTTACACTTCTCAAAGGTCTCTGGCACTTGACCATCCACATGTGTAGGGGCACACTTTTTTGTGATGTTTGTTAGGGGGCTGCAACTTCAGAGTAGTTGGGGATGAACCTCCGATAGTATCCTGCTAAACTTTTGTTCGGGGGGTCGGAACTTCTTTCAGGGCAGCTACCTTATCAGCTAGTGGCCTTACTTTTCCACCTCCCACTGCATACCTAAGTAATTGGTTTCCACCTTACCTAAGGATATTCTTAGGGTGGGTGTGGAGCCCTGCCTCCATAGAGACTTGAGGACCGCTTTCAGCTATTTAGATGGGCCCGAGTGTTTACTATAAATGACAATGTCATCTAGGTAGGCTGCGGCATAAGCCCTATGAGGTCTCAGCCTGCATCCATGAGTCTCTGAAATGTGGCTGGGGCTCCATGCAGTCCAATAGAAAACGAATGGCGCACAGCCAGGGAGCTAGGGGTGGAATAAAAAACTTTCTTTTATTGCAGCATGGTGAGAGACAAATCACCCCTTGGGGGACACAGACAAAGCCCTCCTACACGTTTCGGACCAACGGGTCCTTTATCAAGGAGTATGGGATATGCTCGAAGTGGGAACCTTAAATACCTGATTCTTAATAGGGAAATACAAAAAATGTGTAAAAATATCCGCGGGCCTACTGCGCATGCGGTGACGTCATCCAGGGCCCGCTCCAACAACCCATAGGGATTGTGGGTAAGAATCGCCCTCAGTTGTCGCCGCGCATGCTCACAAAGGATCGCGAGGTAATAAAGTATTCCCTTACTCTCCGCTCCGCTCCCGCCCCGTGACGTCACACGCACCTCTGATTGGTAGAGCATACCGCTGCACCACCAATAGATATGCTGGCAGCGAGGCAGCTCCAATCACGGGGTCACATGGATGTACACAAAGGGTGCAGGCGATGGCAGAGATGAGTTGGATCTCTTAATGTATTTCTTTATAGATCCAACTCATCTCTGCCATCTGCTGCACCCTTTGTGTACATCCATGTGACCCCGTGATTGGAGCTGCCTCGGCTGCCAGCATATCTATTGTGGTTGCAGCGGTTATGCCTCTACCAACAGAGGTGCGTGTGACGTCACAAGGGGGGAGCGGAGCGGAGAGTCAACTT